>JAQQSV010002813.1:0-21401 GCA_028646515.1 Pseudochirops corinnae | reverse complement strand
AGGGGTATCAGTGATAATTTCAGACAAAGCAAAAATAAAAATAGATTTAAATAAAAGAAATAATCAGGAAAACTACATTATACAAAAGATACCACAGACAATGAGTTAATATAAACAATTTTTATAGTAAGTTTCTCTGATAAAGGCCTCCTTTCTCAAATACATACTGAGCATAGAATTGAGTCAAATTTATAAAGATAAGAGTCATTCACAAATTGAGAAAGGCTTAAAGTATCAATAATTAGAGAGCTTTTAAAGGAAATCAAAACCATCTATAGTCATATGAAAAAAATGTTCTCAATCACTATTGATCAGACCTTTTTTTTTTTCAGTAGTCTCTGACTCTTTGTGACTCCATTTGTGGTTTTCTTTGCAAAGGTACTAGAATGGTCTGCCATTTCCTGCTCTAGTTCATTTTCAGATGAGGAAACTGAAGCAGAGTTAAAAGACTTGTCCAGGCTCACACAGTAAGCTCACACACTAGTAAATGCCTGTGGTTGTATTTGAACTCAGAGTTTTCTGACTCCAAGCCCACTTCTGTAGCCATCGTATCACCTAGCTGTCCCCTTTATTGATTAGAGAATTCAAAATTAAAACAACTCTGAGGTACCATTTCATACCTGTCCGAAATAAGAAAAGGTTGGAAGGGATGAGGGAAAAATAGCTACGCTAGTGAACCACTGGTAGAGTTGTGAACTGGTCCAAACATTCCGGAGAATAATTTGGAACTGTTTTAAAGAAAATATTTTTCAAATGTATCAGGGCCAGATGCATTTACAAGTGAATTATGCCAAATTTTTAAAGATCAAAAATTCCAATACTAAATAACTTACTTGGAATGATTGGCCAAGAAGGAGTCCTACCAAACTCCTTTTTATGAAATAAATGCTATATCAGGAAGACCAAAAACAGAGAAAGAAAATTGTTGATCAATTTCGTTAATGAATGGTGATGTAAAAATCCAAATATACCATATGAACTAAGAGACTATAATATATTAGAAAAATTAGTCATTGTCACCAAGTGGGACTTATGTAGGGAATGCAGGCCTGCTTTGATATAAGGAAAACTATGTATGTAACTGATTATATCAATAATAAAAGCAACAAAAATCATGTGAATATATCAATAGTTTCAGGAAAAGATTTTAACAAAATTCATCACTCGTTCTTGTTAAAAATACTTGAAAGTATACATATAAATTAATTTATTTTCTTATAAATGTAAGAAATATCTCCCTAAAATCATCAGTAAGCATCATTATCTGTAACATGCATAAACAATAAGCTTTCTTAGTGATATTAGAAGGGAAATAAGGATGCACATGATGGCCAATATTATTCAGTATTGTACTATAAATACTAAGAATAGCAACAAGAAAACGAAAAGGAATTGAAGGAATCAGAATGGACAATGCGATTAAACTGTCTTTTTGTAGATGATATGATGGCATACTTTAAAAATAAAGGGATTCAATTAAATTTAGTTGAAATAATAATTTTATTGAAGTCGCAGGATCTAAAATAAACCCATACAACTTATCATTTCTACATATCACCAACAAAACCCTACAAGAAGAGATAGTAAATGATATTTCATTTAAAATACATAATATAAGAGACTTGGTACTATGCCTGCCAAGACAAACCCAGGAACTATGAGAACATTATTATATAACGTATTTTATGAAATAAAGTCAGATTTAAGTAATTGAATGTTAATTGTTCAGGGGTGGACTGAGTCAATATAAAAAGATTGACAATTCTGACTAAATTAATTTGCTTATTCAGAGCCGTCCCAATTAAGCTACCAAAAATTATTGAGCTAGAAAAAAAACAATAAAATTCATTTGTAAAAACAGAAGTCAAGTCTTTCAAAGGAATCATGAAAAAAAAAAATAAAGGAAGGACATTTAGCAGCACCAGATCCTAAACAGTAAGAGAATAATAATGAAAACTATCTGGTCCTAGATAAGAGACACAAAGGTGGATCATTGGCTTAGAAGAGGTATACAATAAACAGTAACAAATTATTGTAGTAATGTTATGTTCGATCAATTCAAAGATTTAAACTTTAGGGACAAGAACTCATTATTTGGTAAAAATTGCTGGGAAAACAGAAGAGCAGCCTTTCAGAAACTAGGTATAGATCAATATCCTACAGCATTTACCAAGGTAAGGTAAAAATTGAGACAATATCTAGACAAAAAGAAAATACCATTAGTAAATTAGAAAAAACATGGAATATATTTCCTATCAGAATTACAGATAAAAGAATTTATGAATAAACAAGCAATAAAGAGTATTTTGAGATATAAAATGGATAATTTTATTACATTAAATTTAAAAGATTTTGTAAAAATTAAATCAAAGTAGCCAAGATTGGAAAGAAAGTAGTAAGTCTGGGGGAAACTTATAGACAATTTCTCAGATAAAGGGCTCATATCTCAACTATACAGGGAACGAGTCAAATTTATAAGTGTATGAGTAATTACCAAATTGACAAATGTTCAAAGGATATGAACAAGCGGTTTAAGAAGAAGAAATCAAAGCTCTATATAGTCATATGAGAAAAAAATGCCCTAAATCATAAATCATTAGAAACATGCAATAAAAACAACTTTGACATACCATCTCAAACCATTCAGATGGGCTAAAATGACAGGAAAATAGCAGACATTGGAGGAGATGTGGAAAAATTGGGACACTAATACTCTTGCGGAACTGAAAACTGATCTGATCATTTTGGAGAGCAATATGGAATTATTCTCAAAGAATTCTAAATCTTGTTTACTTTTTGAATCAGCAATTCCGCTCTTAGGTATTTTTCTGAAGTTGATCAGGGACAAAAAGGGGAGAAAAAACTGTATGTTCTAAAATACTTATAGCAGCCATCTTTGTGGTGACAAAGAATTGGAAATTGAAGGGAAACACATCCATTTGGGAATGACTGAATAAGTTGGGGTAAGTGATTGTGATGGAATACTACTATGCAGTAAGAAATGATGAGCAGGTTGATTTTAGAAAAAAAAACCATGAAAGACTCTCATAAAATAATGCAAAGTTAAAAAACAAAAAGCATAATCAAGAGAATGTTGCATGCAATAACAACAATATTGTTCCAAGAATAACTCTGAATGAGTAAGCTATTCTGTAAGCGCTTAAATCAACTATAAGGTGTTATGAAGGAAAATGCTATTCTTTCCATAGGAAGAACTAACAGATATATGGAAGTATATATTATATGAGATGTGTGTATCTACACACACATATTATAGATAGATAAAAGTATAAATACAGATACATACATAAATACACACGTGTTTGTGTATGCGTGTGTGTAAATGTTCTCTAATGTGGCAAAACTGAGGGAGGGAGAGAACTTGGAATGCTAAATGTAACAAAATAAATGTAAAATTAAAAGGAACCATTTTTCAGTACACATATTCTGCTCTGGAATGTATCGGTATTTTTGTTGTGTTTACAGCGTTTGCATAGAAAAATGGCATATCTGCAACTCAGTTCCATTTTTATTTCTCTCTCTAATCAAACTGGATGTATAACCAAGCCATGATAATTTTGAGTAGGGCAGCAACAAGTTGCAGTATTTATTTACATACAAACATTAACATATTAGGCTACTGTTAAAAAAGGCAGCTATAATATTCTGAATGATAATTTACTATGATTTTTTTTTCCAGGACCAGAACTTTATAGGTGCAGTTTTGATGCTGGTCTTTCATTTGGTAGAGCAGACCCACACAACTTGTAAACTTCTTCTGGCTGTGGACAGGTTAGACTAGAGGCAGACTTAAAATGGTTGTTTGCCACAGATCACACAACAAACAGTGGGGTTTGTGCAGTAGCAACCCTACATCTTTCACAGACCACCAAAATCCTTTGGTAGCCTATAAGCAGAACACCAGCATATGTTGTGCAGGCCTGGCATAGAGAAAAGAAACTTGGACCAGGAATCAGCAGACCAGGGGAATCCAAAGGCAAGTGGAGTTTTCATTTGCATGTATGCAGAAGGGATGTGTGGGGTAAATACAAAGAATAATTCTCCTCAGTAGGGACCATTCACCTTGATAGATAAAGATGACCTATGCCCTAAGGAGTCAGGAGCTGATCACTACAGCTCATTCAATGACCTCAAATCTGAAGACAGAATTAAACAAGACAAACTGTTTTTTGTTGTTGTTGGGACAATGTCGTCTTAGAAGAGGTATGGGAGCCCTCATCATCAACATAGTGGTGCCATGGGGTAAAACACCAGTTGTTTATTCCAATTATACCTCTTGAATCAGTACAGGTGAGACCATAGATTATGTGAAAGAAGGAATTGTAGGATAAAGATGGGACAACATTTTGGAACCATGTTGTGGAGGACATTACCGAATGACAAAATAAGGATGTATTATGCATTATTCTATAGGCAAGGACACCAAATTAAAGTCATTTGAATAGAGGAACAAAATTGTCAAAACAGTGTATTAGGAAGACAATTATGTTAACAGTTTGAATGATAAGTTGAGAAGCCATAGAGAGGAGTGCAGAAAGCAGTTATGTGGTTTTTATGGTACCATATAAAAAAAGATATGAAAGTCTGAGTAAGGATTTTACACAGGGATTGGAAAGGAGAGATAGATTTAATAGATACTGTACAAGTAGCATTTGGCAACTGATTAGGTGGGTTACAGGAATAGAAGTGAAATATAAATGTATTATAAACCTGGGATAATCTTCATATTATACAAATACACTTAGTATTGAAATATCATTGAAAAAATATTATTAATCCTACTATTTAGAATTGGAAGGGACTTTATAGATGTGATTTTATAAACAAAAGAATTGATTCCCAGAGAATTTAAATGACTAGCCTACTGTCAATAATAGGTGATATCATATCTCAGATTCTAATGATAATGAAATAGACAAGTAGTTCTCAACCTTCCTAATGTTGTGACCCTTTAATACTCATATGTGGGCGTATCTGCCTGTGGGCGGACCTGCCTGGAGACAGATAAAGGAGTGGAGTCTCGGTTCCTAATATGTGTTTTCCAATGGTCTTAGGTGACCCCATTCAAAGGGGTGGCGACCCACAGGTTGAGAACCTCTGAAATGGAACAATAGTAGTAGCAGTAACAATAGCTATATTTATGCAGAGTTTTAAGGTTTCCAAAGCACTTTACAAATATCTCATTTTATCCTCACAACTATGTTCTATTAGATACTATTATTAATCCCATTTCTAAGATGAGAAAACTGAGGCAGATAGAGGTTAAGTGACTTGACTAGGATCACACAGATGTTAAATGTCCAAGTCTGGATTTAAACTTTGATCTTTTTAACTCCCAAAACCCCAGTCTTCTGTTTCTAAATTCAATATTTAGAATTCCAATTAATTAAAATCTTCATCAAAAACCATGTCATACTTATTAAATAATACTAATATTACTGTTCTGAATTCCAGCTGTGCAGAGAATCTTCCTCATGTGGTATATACCATTCACTTAGATTACACACAGCAATATTACTGAGCAACTTTCAAATGCATATGTGTGATCCTGTTTAATTTGAGATAAAAGCTCTATGCCCTATATTTATGTGAATTGCTTTAGTATATTCTGTCTGTTTCATTTAACAAATTTGTCTGCACAGTAAGAAAGCTAGCCAGTCATTCTTTCCTAATCTTGAATTTGCATAGATAGGAAATGTTCCTTTGTAAGTCTTCTGAAGGTTATTGAGTTTCCCCCTGTTCATTACTGGAACAGTGTCAAGCAGTGTAATGTGCACAATATTATCTCTCTGCCCTTTTATCTACTCTTATTGTTTGAAGAATTTAATTCATGCTGTGCAAGCATAAATAAAAATGAATCACAAAGCAAATGAGTTTTTTCTAACAAATATATATACCTCATGTGCTCAACACTAAGGATCTTTCATATATCCAGCTGAAACATTCAGCCCTGTTGTAAGTAAATGTAGTTAAGTTGTAAGGACAAGTGTCACTGTAAAACCTAGTGTAGTTAACAGAGTCATGAACCCAAGAAAAGGTTAAGACAGATTTATTGTGCATGCTAGCATCCTTCCTAGGCTCCTCAAAATTTCAAAAAGTAAGTCCACCAAGTACATATAAATCTGCATCCTTTATCTTGTGGTAGTGGATCAATATAATCTTTTGCCATATTTGGGCTGAGACTTTTCCTCTTGCTATCTCCCCAGTTACTACCTGAGGAACAGTTTGTTTCTTTTCCAATTGAAATATATGACATTCTTCCGTTATGTCTTTTAACAGTGAATGAGATATACTAATACCTCAATCTTGTGCCCATCAGTGTGTGGCCTGGACCCCTAAATGGCTGGCTGTTTGGTGCTAAAACTGGATCATCATTTGTTGTCAAAGTAGGGACAACGTGTTCAGTAGCAATCTTTGCCAGTTGATCAGCATGAGCATTGTACTCATTTTCTGGCGTGGAGAGGGTCACATGAGCATCTACATGAAAAACTGACACATCAGTAACCAAAGACATGTTCCAGAAATCTTCCCATAATTCTTTTCCCTAGACTTGTTTGCCATGAATTTCCCAATTTTGATTTTTCTACATGGGCAACCATGTAATTAACCTGTGAATCAGTGAATATATGACACTGTACTCTTTGTTCTGTTTTAATGACTTGGTGTACTGTCATAAGTTCAGCATACTGACTACTTCTACTTTTCCCAGTACTTTCCAAAGTCTACCTACTATGTGGGTTATAGGTTATTGCTTTCCAGTGTCTTTTGTGGCCCAAATCTTTTACTGCCCCATCAGTAAACCTTGCATGTTTCTTTTGTTCTTCAGTTAATCCATCATATTCCTCATTCCATTATTGAGGACTGTACCAACTGTTGCTTTGGTTCAGGGGGTGTATCATTCCCCTACGTGTCTATATTTGCGATAGATTCATGTAGAGCAGGAACTCCACTTTTGCAGGTTTTAGTTTATTTTGAATATATCATTTTCATTTGATTATGCTAGCCTCTCATGCATGTCCAATTATGTGAGAAGCTGGAGTACTCATTACCCAGGTCATAATTGGGATTCCAGTCCTTAATATCATTCATGGCCCAGAGTCAGTTGTTTAGTCTCTACCAAAACCCAACATGCAGGTAACAACTGCTTTTCAAAAACTGTATATTGAAGTCCAGATGAAAGGAGTTTCCTAATACAAAATCCTGAGGGTACTTTTCTGTTTTGTTGTTTTTGCCATAAATTCCAGCTTTCATAATCATCCTGTATAGTCACTTGTAATTTTGCTGAGCCATTTTTCATAGACCATTAATCTAGAGCCAATTGTATAGTAGCCTTGGCTTCTTCAAAAGCTTTATTCTTCTCGAGACCCCAGTCAAATTCATATTTCTTTTGAGTAACTTCATATAAGGGTTTCAAAATCTGTCCCACATGCAGAATGTGGTCCCTCTAATATCCAAATAATCGTATAAACTTTTGGGCTTCCTTCTTATTCATAGGGATAGGAAAACCTTGAATCTTTTCTCAGGCTTGCGGAAGAATCTCTTGAAGCCCTTTATCCCATCATATACCCCAAAATTTTACATTTTGAGCTGGTCCTTGAAACTTTGCAGGGTTAATTTCCCACCCTTTGCTTTTCATATGCCCAATCACAAGTATCAAACTCTGCTCCACTCCTTTTACATCTTTTCCTTGTATCATAATATCATCTATTTAGTGAGTAAATTGTAACACAAGGTAACTCTAATTCTTCTAAATATTCAGCCATAATCCTATGACAAATAGTGGGGCTATACAGATATCCTTGTGGCAAATGGGTAAAAGTATATTGTCTGCCCTGCCAAGTGAAAGCAAACTGGCCCCATTGTTTAGAATCTATTGGAATACTAAGGAAAGCATTGACTAAATAAATAACTGAGTATCGGGTCCCATCATATTTCTGTATCCTTTCTAATAACATGAGGGTATCTGGAGCAGCAGTATATAAGGCAAGAGTCACCTTATTCAATTGTCTATAATCCACTGTCATTCTCTACCTCCCATCTGACTTTCATACTGGTTAGACAGGATTATTCCATTGGTGGTCATAGGAACTATCACTCCTGCCTCAACATATTCCTTTATCGTATTGGTAATTTCATCTTGCCCACCTGGCACATGATACTGCTTTAAAGTAATTACTTCAGAAGGTTCAGGTAAAGTGATTGAATCCATTGTTATTTTTCACACTAAAACTATATTAATTCTTGTCTTTCTTACTGCAAATTACTATCTCCCTCAGGTAAATTTAGAGTCATATCTCTCAATATATCTATTCCAATGACATATTCAGGAATGGCTATGAATGTGCTGGTGTAATTCTGAATCACAAAATGTAACACTCTCCACATGGAAGAAAAACCAAAACATTTATTCAAACACTAGAAAGCCAAATCCATCATAGCAACCAAGAAGTTGGTACATATAACCAAGGCAGTGAGCACTGACATTCCCAAGCCTTCCCTCCATCATACTTTTAAAACAAAACAGACTCCCTTAAGCAAAAATGCCCATCTCTCACTCATGCTAGCTTCTCTGCCTCCACTCTGCTTGCTCCCAGTTCTGCACATGCTCTCCTCTGCACCTTCTTCCTCTACTTTCCTGTTCTACCCTTTCGACAAGCTCCTCCCACCATGGGTTCCATGTGATTACATTTGGCCCATTAAGGAGCAGGACAGATCTTCAAATTCCCCTTACCATTACAGAGCCAAAACTAGATTTACCTTTCTTTCTAACCCTAGTGTTTTGCATAATGCCTGGCAAATAGTAGTAGGTATTTAATACAAATTTTGAGGAATAACTTTAAAAGTCCCAGCATTTCAGACTCTATTATTTTAGAATTTGCAATAATATTAGCAGCTAGCCTTAAGCAAGTTCATACTGAAAGCTTAGCTGCAAGAATCCTGTTAACAACCTACTTCTAAGACTGAATTTTTTTTTCCTCTTTTAACACACTGTGGACAACTGAGTACTGGCAGTACAGTTAAATCATAGCTATGTATGAGCAGATGCAATAAAGGTCTATTTAAAAGCACAGTATACATTCCAAATTATTTTATAGGCTTAGAAAAAATTAAAAAAAATAATAATTAGTTTCAAACATACTATAAGAGTTTACTGTTTGTTGTTTTTTTTTTTAATCAATATTAGTAACGTGTTAAGGTATATTTACCAGAAACAACTTAGCAGAACAAGATTTGACATTGTAATGTTTGGCCTGGTAGATTGCTTTCATCCAACCAAACTTTTCCCCAGAATCCCAGGGTTCAACTAAATCTTAATGAAGTAGAACCAGAGATTATATGAGAGCATCAGTCAGTCAACCTAAGTTCAAGGTCTTACCTTAGATAGTTCTGTCTGTGTGACCTTGTGAAATCACTTAACTTCTTATTGTTCTAGGTCACTCTCTAAACTGTAGAAAATATGCTAACCTACATTGGTAGAGGGAGATTCCTCATCTAGGAGGTTTCTAAACAAATAAAATCACATATCCAGTACCTATCCCATACTATGTAATAATAACCTAAATTGAAAAGATCAAATATTAAATGAATTTCTCTTGAAGAAATTTTTAATGAACCAATATAAAATTAGGCTAATCTTTAAAAGTTCAAACACTGAATATATTTGTGTGTGTGTATACATACACACACATATTTGTATATATTCTGATTTTTTTAATGGCTGTATGACATCATTGTTTCACCATAATGGATATTATGTATTCACACACTTGTATAGGCAGTGTGACATAGGACTAGAGAGTTGGCCTTGGAGTCTGGAAGAGTTGGGTTCCAGTTTCACCTCTGAAATATATTGCTGTATGATCTTGGTCAAATCAACTAACTTCTCAGTGCTCCAGACAACTCTTTGAGACTGACTACAAAGTGCAGAACAGATATAAAACAGAATTGGCAGCAGATGTTTCCTCAGGGGAGAATCACCTACACTGAAATGAAATCACAGAATTTGACAAAAATATGAATATGCCATATCTATATCTATCTCTACTTATGTCTCCCTATATTTATCCCTATTTTTCTCTTCTCTCCTTTTCCCTGTCCTTCTCCTCCCTTCTCTCTAGTACTATCTGTCTGTCTTTCTGTCTATCTATCTATCATCTATCTATCCATCTATCCTATCCTATCAATTTTACATCCATCCATATCCAGACATTTGATATCGCCAATTTAGAAACGCCTCTTGTGGTCCTACAGTGATAGCACTTGTCATTTCATTAGTCAAATGCTGGGGCGCACTGAGAGGTTAAGTGATTTGTCAGTGGTCACACAAGCAGAATGTATCAAAAGCAAATGATGAACCTGATTATTTTTAGTCCAAGTTTGGCCCTTTTATCTATGTCATCATATTGCTTCTGTTATTATTTTTATCACTATATATGCAAATACATATATATAATACATGTGTATACATATATACATGCTATTTTTGCATTAAGATTGATAAATGGGTTTTATCCATTACTCAGTTCTGAGGGTGTATAGTATTCTCCACTAGTTCTCTGCGTCACATGGTCCAATTGTCTGCCATATGGTAGGCAGCCCTCCTCCACACTCTGGAATGCAGGAATAAACAAAGGCTGGTGCGTTTGGCACTGGAACTTGGTGAGCAGAGAATGAAATTCTGGAGTTTCTTGTCTTTGACATGGCAAATTGTCTACCCCTCTGATTCCCCTGTGTATTAATCAATGGCCACAGGTGATGCAATAAATGAGAACCAGAAGGACAGTGCAGGTGGTAGGTCAGAAGGGCACTGTCTGGAAATAAGAGACTTGGAATGACAAATGCTCCATTTTCCCCTCAAAAACCTTACTTTTATGAACAATGACTTCTAAGGATTTGTTTAATACGTGATTTAGGCTTTATTATGCCCATGGTATTTAATGAAGGGGAAGGTGAGCCAAAGAATGTATGGCTGATTGTCAACCAATTAAAACACAATAAAAGTTTATGATAAACCAAGAAGACTTCTAAATGTTAAAGGTACAAACCAGCAGAGAAAAACATTGTTACACTTAGGTTTGAGAACATGTCAGCAATAATTCATCATAAATTCACTTTGTCTTTTATAGACAACAGAGAGAAATTTGGTAAGACATTAAATATAGAAAAAAACTTAATAAACAATTAAATTCCTACTAGGGCTACTATTGCCTATTTATTAACTTTGGATAAATTAATTCAGATGTGTGTAAATATTGAAATTAAGGTATTCATCCCACATATACAATTTACCAAAACTAGGGCATATGTTGTATAGGTCTCACAACTGAAAAGTACTTACACACATAAATACACACTCACTATATATGTATGTACATGTGTGTGTGTGTGTATATATATATATATATATATATATATATACATATATGTATGTCTACTTATAGTTACAAATAAATAATATGTTGTACATTTTTATGAACAATGACTTTTAAGGGATTAATTTTATATATGTTTTATACTCTAAATAACATTCAATGAAAAACAAAACAAAACAAAATTCTCGTTCAATGACAAAGAAATGAGTTGATTGTAAAAAAAAATAAGACTCAAAAGTTTATGATGAAACCAAGAAAATTATAACTATTATAGGTACAAGTTAAAGAGATGAATACACACATATGTATGTGTATATGTACATATATATGTATATAGATATGTATATGTATTTACATATGCATGTATACATGAATGAATGTATAGTGATTCCTCTCCTTGGCCTTTCACCTTGAGTTGTCACTCATGAATAGAGTCTGTTTGTTGCAGCATATGCTGGGTATATATATTTAATAGATACTATTAAGCTGCATTTAAATACTTAATAATGAAACAAAGACCAGCTGTTAATTTAACACTGATTCTTCACTCCATCATGAAACATTGCTTTCTTTGCTTTAATATGCTTTTCTGCTTCAGAGAATCTTTAGAATGACAATATTTTCTCTACAATCGTCCTTGTACTAAGTGAATGCCTTCTGGCTTATTGAAAAACATAAAAATCTGTTCTTATATCAGAGCACAAATACATCTTCTAGACTAGGGAAAGAGTTTTAGAAACAACAAAGATAGGGGTAGCTAGGTGGTGCAGTGAATAGAGCACTGGCCTGGAGTCAGGAGGACCTGAGTTCAAATATGGCCTCAAACACTTAACACTTACTAGCTGTGTGACCTTTGGCAAGTTATTTAACCCCAATTGCCTTGCCTCTCCCCCCTCCAAAAAGACAAAAAATAAAAAAAGAAACAACAAAAATAGACTCTAGATGCTTAAGGTATTTGCTTTTTCCTGATGGTAAGATCCATATTTCTTGAATCTTTGATAAATAAATGAGTAGCTCTAGTCTTTATCAACTATTGTGAGTTGGGAAATTCTGGAACCTACATTAGCTCTTTCAAGCTACCACTGTACTTGTATTACAATGTAAGAGTAGAATGTGTTACCGGGATCTCTGTCTGGTTGTTGAGCTGTCACCTCAAGCTTCCTATGCCTTAAACAGAAATTGTCATCTTAATTTCTGCCAAACCTATAGTGTGCTCCAATTTCCTTATTTCCATTTATGGTGTCACCAATTCTTGTGTACAGTAATACAACATTTTCTTAAGAATGACAATGAGTTATTTTGACTATTATAAATACTCAAATTAACTATAAAGGACATATGAAGAAAGGTGTTATCTGCATCAAGAGAAGAACTGATAAATAGAAGTATGAATAGAATCATATTATGTATACATACATACATACATGCATGCATAAATACATACATACTTGTGTGTGTGTCTGTGTCTTTGTCTAATGGTAGCCATCTTCTAGGGCAGGGGTGGTATGGGGAAGAAAAAAAATTACATGATAATTTGGTTATATATTTTAAAGGAATAGCAAGTTCTACATTTTAGATTTGTAGTTTCATGTGCGATAATCTCTTTTTCATTGCACTATCTTATGGAAATGCTTGCTTCATTGCATAAGTTAAAAGTAAAATGCTTTTTATTAAAAATGGGATTTGTAAAAACCTGATTTTTCTAAAATCCCAATATAAACTGTGAGATATAAAAATTAAATTGTTCCTGATTTTTGGAAAAAATAAGACAAAAAAAAGTATAACAAGAACAAGAGAAAAACAAGAAGAAACAACAGTTTCCCTAACTTCTGCTAGAATTGGCACGTTGGGTCCCCAGAAAGTAGCTACTTCTACTCTCAGAAAACATGGTAAAGACAGTTAATACAAACCCTTTTTCTAAGGGCATGGTTTACTCTTTCCCACAGATACAGTATTTATGGTGGGAGAAAGCTTAATCTTAGACCATAATAGTAATGAGGAACATTTCGAAGAAATATGTGCAATGAGGTTTAACTTGCATCACCTGCTCTAGGAAGTACTTCTGTGTGTATTGACCCCATGCAGAACCCTTGTTATTATTGCTTGTCCTTTATTCTTACCCAATAACATCAAGAGGGCAATGTCTTGACTAGTGAGTTGATTGGATTTGAGTGAGAAAGAGCTGTGCAAAGCTTTCAGCCTCATTCTCTCCTCCAGAGTCATGGAACCCCAGTGGTCACACAAAGGTCAAGAAAACAGGCAATGGCTTAGGATGATCAGGTACTGCTAGATGATCAACTTTCACATTTTTTTCCCAATGAGTCCTTTGATATTCTTGATGTTTTGTTCTTCCAGATGGATTTTGTTAATTGTTTTTTTTTTCCTAGCTCTATAAAATAGTTCTTTTGTAGTTTGATTGGCATGAGAATGAATAAGTACATTAACTTACATAGAATTGACATTTTCATTATACTGGAAAGGTGTACTCATGAAGAGTTAATATTTCTCCAATTGTTTAGATCTATTTTATTTGTGCTAAAATTATTTTGTAATAGTTTTCATATAGTCCCTGGTTTTGTCTTCCTGGTTGAAGTTTTAAAGTGTAAAAGTTTGGTTTAATAGAAAAAAAGACAGTTTTCTAATAACTAAAACCATTTAAAAGTTGAACAATCTGTTGTGCAAAGTAATATATTTCTCCTTTCTAAAGGTACTAAAACAAAAAAGAACTGACTTGTGCCCAAGTTGCAAAAGTTGTCAGGTATTTTGTAGTATGGATTCTTTCTTAGGTGAAAGTTGGAAAAAAAAAAGCCTCTGAAATTTGCTTCAAATCTTATATACTGTATGTACAGATGTAAAGATTTATAATGATGTAGAAATTCCTACCCACACATTGACACCCAAACCCTCCTCCCCCAGGAGCATAAGGGTATATAGATAGATATAGAGATACAGATGATATAGTTATGGACTGACTCCATTAAAATGTAAATATATTATGAAAGAACAGTTCCTTTCTGGTAACATGATGTTGCAGTGCAGGGCACAAGGGGAGCAGGAAAAGCATCTCCAGGTTCATTACCAGCAAAAAAAAAAGATTAATACACTAAACTTGCCTACAGTGCTCCAATTCTGAGTGTGTTTATACAAACACAAAACAAAATAAAATATGGAGGAATATGTGTCTCAGAAAATTCATAAATGCATTTTCATTCCTTTGGCAATGTAATAAAATGTTAATCTTATACTTTGTCTTACCACTAATTGCTTTAAACCATGTGAAAGATCAAATATGAAGTCATTTAAGTTCAGTGATATATCATAATACCATGTGTTGTAAGTCTGGAATTTAGATTGATTTATTCTTTTATGCAGTGTTGGAAATTAAATATTATGAGGCTATAAAAATTCCTCAGGAATTCAAGTAATTTTAAATTGATTTCAACTTCTTTGAATTCCCATGATATTTTAAAAAAATCTTCTTAAAAGAACTGAAATTAAAACCTAGAAAATATTTGATTATATATGTGCTGTGGTGTGTATTTATTTTTGTTCATGAACATCTTAAGAAGTATTCATTTATCAGAATATCTATTGTCACCCAGCTTAGATATGAATTTTAATTTTCTTAGGGATTTGGATATAGAACAACAATTGTTTGATAATTAGGTAGACACAGAGAAAAGAGTGGAAAGCAAATTAAAAAAAAACAAACAAACAGAAACAAAGGAGTTCTGAATAATGAGGCACTAAGGATGTCAGTACTAGTACAGGTAAAATTCCACAGGAGACGATGCATTTAAGGAGAGACATGGGAACGACAGGAAGAGGGAAAGAAAGGGAATAATCATTTATTAATGTTGACTATTTGCCACAGATTATGCTAAGTACTTTCTAAATATTGTCTCATTAGATCTTAATGACAATCTTGTGATATAGGAGTTGTTTGCATCTCCATTACACAATTGGGCAAACTGAGGCAGACATCAATTTGTTGACTTTCCCAGAATCACACAGCTAGTAAGTATCTGTCAGGATTTACACTCAAGTCTTCTTCACTCCAAGCCCATTCACTGCATCACCTAATTGCCTGAGTATTGAAAAGGAAAAATGAAGAAAGTAGTAAAGTTTAAAGGAACTATTGAAAGGGAGAAAAAAAAAAATTCATGGAAGACCAACTTTTATCTCACAATTTTGTATAGTAACAGCCCTCCAGTAAGAAGAACTCACTATCTATACTATTCACCCTATGGTAAAATGGCTCTAAGGAGCTGGGAATAGGATATATTAACATTGGAAAAACATTCTGTCATGCATTTAGGGTACTGACTTTGCCCAGGGCCGATTTTTCAGCCTGTTTTGTTGTGAGACTTCAGTTCCCAGACAGCCCATCTGCCAGACCTGCTTTGGAGTACCTATATAAAGTTGGAAAGTTCGCTAATAAGGCAAGAGCTAAAATTGGCTTAATGGAAGCTAGGCTACCGTCTTTCAAATTCTTCTTAAGAGTGAATAAAATCTGTGCTTTTAGCATAGGATTGAATTCAAATATAGGTTCCATTTATTAAGAGGACCCAGAGGTAACCAAATCTCTTATTATAGTTCTCTGACCATTTACTTAGAATTAGACAGACTTGGCCTAAAGATGTTATTTTGGTAGAGTTTAGTCCTGGTCATTAAAATGTGTGTGTGTGTGTGTGTGTGTGTGTGTGTGTGTGTGTGTGTCTGTGTGTGATAGTTATACATTCAACACCAAAAAGGAGGTACATTCATATGCAATTGAAATATATTATTCAAATTTTGCATTTACTTTAAAATATCAGAGCATGGAAATTTAAAAAAAAAGATAAGAGACACAAACATATTTGTATATATAAATAGAACTGCACTATTGCCTTCTGAAACAAAAGAAAAAACATGCAAGTACTTATTAAAGTTTCATATTTGCCTGTTTATTCCATATGGAATTTTAAAAATAAAAAATTCATTATTTTACTTTTGTGATTGGCAACTGGTATCTCTCCTCTTTCTGTGTATGAGGCTTAGTCACTGTTCTAATAGTTATTGCTGCTTTCAATCTATGCACTAAACAATTGTTATAAATATAGTGCCTTATTTATTGAAGTGGTAGTTAAACTTAACAAATAATTAAAAATGCAAATTGACCTTGATCCCAGTGTAGTATAATGATGTGAGCATTGGACTTGCAAACATAGGATTAATATATACTAGAACTGAGACCATGTGCACATCACTTACCCTCACAAAACCTGACCTTTCACTTGTAACTTGAGCATAATAATTCCTGCAAATGATAGTGTTGGGGGAGTTGTTTAGATGTGAAAGAATTCACTTAGACAACATCCTTTTTTAGCCATTGGGAGCCGAATTTAATGTGAAAGCACATGGATCTTGACTGTAGTCACAAAGTCTAGTACAAGGTACTGATATTTGGGGAAGGGGAGGACTAGGCTTATATAGAAAGAAAGCTATACAGCCTGCTCAAGATGATGATGTAGTTTCAGAGTTTTTATGGTGGTTCAAGATTGAGGACAGGATAAGGGGAATCTTATGATAAGAATTTTAGGGTTAAAGATTAAAAACAGGATAGGGATGACACAGGTTAAAGATTAAGAATGACTGGGGTTGGGGACACAGGATAAGAGTGATGCGTAATTCTTTTGTTACAAGTCAAGGAGTTTTATGGTATTTCAGGATAAGGGGAAAAGGACATTAGGACACTCTCAAGCTACAGGATGAGCTACAGAATGAACACCACGTTCTGCTCCCCCTCCCCTTCCAGAAGGGGCCTCACAAAGGATGGGAAAAGCAACCCTTAATATTCTTCTTAACCCCTCGGTTACCATTTGTATTCACATCAATAAGATTTTTTTTTAAATGAAGAAGACCCTTTGTAGCTGTGAAGTGTTTATATGAAGAAGAGTAGCTATTTTCATTTTGATATTTTTCTTATTTGTGGTTACTGTTTATTAATTAGTAAAACCAAAGTCTTTAAAAACTGATTTTCATTTGGTAGAAAAAAATGCTGTTTTAAAGGCTATCTTCAAAAGCAACTCCCATGTATCCACCAAAATTATGCATATATGTGTCTGTGTGTGTGTGTGTGTGTGTGTGCGCGTATGCTCAAAAAAATTTGGTCCAACTTTCCGTTCAGGAAAAAGCATACAGTGGATGAGGAAGGCCCATTGTCCAGATTATAGCTTGCAATTGGGTGGACAATCTGACAGGTCACTTATCATTCTATATAATGATGCTCCAATTCTCAAGACTGGCTCATTAGAAACCATGACCTCATTCGCTAGGGAAGTTATCCACACGGTTTCTGAATTCCCACTTTTATGATGAGCTATGTTTATTGGTAAGTGAGTACATACTCAGGTCAGTCTGTTTCGTCAAGACTTGATCATTATATACATTATTTGTAATCCAACTATATATAACAATTTGCTTGCCATTGGCCCAGTAGGCACCTATGTTTTCCCCTAACTTCTCCTGCTTTCCACCTTTTGTTTTAGACACAGTAACCAAATTAATGCTACCTTTGCTTCTGGAAAGAATTTGGAACAACTTATCATTCATGTCAGGCTCTATATTAAAATTATTTGCTTCCCACTATGCTATATGCTTTGTCTCCCACTGTTTTAAGGTAAAAATTTTGAGCCTTGGAGGAGACACCCTGCAGAAGGTGAGATTTGATCTGAATCTTGAAGGAAGTCAGGAATGCCAGGAAGTAGAGGGGAGAATATAGAGCATTTAAGGTATGTATTTTAACCAGTAAAATCACCCATGGAGTGCTTGGATATAAAGGACATGTGGAATATGAGGAACATCAAGAAAGCCTGCATCACTAGATCATAGTGGATATGGAGGTATGTAAAGTGTAAGAAGGGAAGTGGCCAGAATATGGAGGAATTTAAATGTCAGAAAGAGAACTATTTATTTGATCCTGGAGGGAATAGGAAGCCTCTGGAGTTTATCCAGTAGAAGGGAAACATAGATTCATGCTTTAGTAAAGTCACTTTCATAGATACGTGGGGAATGGATTAGAGTGGACATTTGAGGGAGGTAGGACGAAACCAGAAAACTATTGCAACGGTCTTTATATTTAACGTTCTATGGCAGAGGTTCTTAACCTTCTGTGTGTGTGCATGTGTGTATGTCCATACAGACACAGACACAGACACACATATATATGAAAATATATTTCCTATAATTAGTTTATTTTGCAATTCTATACTTGTGATTTTATGTATGAGTAGAGATGGAACCACTTCATTTTTTATTTGATGATGTAATTAGGTAAGAGTTTTTGTTTGAGTGTTTGATTGAATTAAAAAATAATTTCTCCCCGGGTATGACTTAACAAAACTAAAATCAAGTAGTCTCAACTGACCTACACATGCCTTTAAAAGCCTTATTCTGGCAAGGGCCCATTATTTTCACCAGATTACCAAAGGGGACACACACACACACACACACACACACACACACACACACACAAACACACACACACACAATGTTACAGAGCCCATGTCTATGCAATTTTTCACCTATATGGATAACAAAAATGATTTTTGTATTTGAATAAATATATTAGAATGTACTTTCATCTTTTGTGTTCTTATTGAAAGCATCCATGGGGTGACCCATTTTAGTATTATATAGGAAAGCATAGAAAAATTTCTTATCCTGTTCCCATATAATTTTGACTTCTGCTAGGATCTTATATTTTGAAAGTGCTCCACTCTCTGTAGTTTAGAGATCATAATTATTTGATATGGAATTACACATATTGGTCTTAAATTTTACGGATCAATGCTTTTCCAAGCATTTGTGGGCCACAACTTGGTGTGTGACAATCTTATGATTTCAATAAAATTTAGTGGTCGAATTCTCCACAATATTTTGAAATCTGTATGGGATTTTTTTATCTATTAGTTCATGAAAGAGATCAAATATCTAATGTCCAATTTTAGCAACTAGATCATATCTTTCTAAGCATTTAATAGATGCCAAATTTGATTCATGTTAAATGTGTATATCCTCTAGCAAAATGTTTCAGTTTTTGTCATATCCTTATGTAATCTATATTAAACACTAAATCTGGACTCCTTTAACCATTCTATTATTTATAATAACAGTGACCTGATCCAAATCATCATGGCTCAGTCTTTTGTTAGACGCTTATATCTCAAATTATTGTGGTCTGAATTCACATAGATACAGACCATTGAGGGATTGAGGGGCTTTTCATTATTGACCTGGATCTTGGACATTTCATAGCTTCCAATGAGAAGTAAAAAAAAAAAAAGAAAAGAAAAGAAAAAAAAAAAAAGAATTAGTAACAATTGAGAAATCCAGTGATGATGCGTGACAGTTTCAGAAGTGTTTCTGTACTTTTTTAAAATCTATTTTTCATATGATTCCCTAGAATATCTATTCCTCCTTTCTGGAAAAGAGGTTTTTATCTTTCTATAGATGACTCAAGATTGGATTAATTTTTTCATTTACGTTGTTATTATATATTTTTTGCTTTTGTTTTGTTTGGATATTTTACAAACCTGTCGTAGTCCACTTTACATTAAGATTTTACATTAAGACTGGGATAGAGGAACTTCTAATTAGTTTAAATGAATTCTTCCCACTAAACTTTGATTTCATGATACCAGTAAATCTTCTTTATTACTTCAGCAATAGCCTTCTCCTTGATAACTTTTGTGTCTTAATATCAATGTATTCTGCTTGGAGGGGACTAGGCTATCATCTTCATTCACTGGTTCAGTGAGATCTCTGTAGTCAAGTTAAACACCTGCCATTGTTAACTATCTTTGTAGAGTTATGGAACTGTATGTATTTCAAATTTTGTTTGTTGTGATTTGGTTTGTGTTTGTCATGATATTTTGTGATCACTGGAGAATTTCCATGAGATGAAGTAGCCTTTTAATGTTTTATTTCAGTGGAGCCATGTAACTTGATTTAATTACTATACATTAATTCATTAAAAATTAATGAATAAATGAAAGAGTAAAAGAGAATTTATTGAGAATTTACTGTATATCAAGAATGATACTAAGCACAGAGGATACACATAGAAAAGCAAGATACTCTTTGCTAAAAAGGAAATCACACTATAATTAAAAAAGACAATACATATAGAAATTTAGTGTTTTACTGAAGATGGCTCAATGCTAATAGTCTTTAGAATGCTGTGGCAGTGAAGCTGGTAATTTAAATTTGAATTTAAAATTTGAATTTAAATTGATTTTAAAAAGATGAATTTAAAATTGATTTTAAATTTGAATTTAAAAAGATGATTACAATTGGTGACTCTTCAGATAAGCAATCTGTGTGACCAAATCCTCCTTGAATCTGGTGAGTTTCTTGAAGACCTGGGTTATTGGGAAGAGGGAGGAATTTCTCTGCAGGTTTGAGAGTAACAGATATTTTGAGTTCCTTTCCACGAGTTTTGGCATTTGAGCAGGGTCAAGTTGTATGGTTTTGAATATCTATGCACTCTAGTTCCTTGTTGGAATTTAAAATAAGGATAATTCATTTATATTCCTTTTATTTTGAAGCTATATTCAATTCTATTTAACGCAGATAGTGATAGATAGAAGACTTGGCAGAAGAATCATATGTGACTTAAATTGTTTCCTTGAATTATATTAAATTTTATATAAATTTTCCTTTCATTGTGCTGATGGATGTATTAAATATTGAACGGTTTTCCACATGGACTGAGAGTCTATGAGTGTTCTCAGAATACTTTATTTTATATATTTGCCATACATTAATAAGTCATGAATGTGTAACTGAGTCAAAGGTTTTGAGTTAATTGATAAAGAAAGGCAGAATATAAATGTCATGGTGCTTTCAGGCAGCTTGTTCAGGAATTAGGAAATTGATAAGAAGTTACTATCCAACTCAGTACTTTGAACATCATTCAATGTCTTCAGCTAATATATTGTTTCCTTATATGTGTTTATAGATTTT
>JAQQSV010002812.1:0-21410 GCA_028646515.1 Pseudochirops corinnae | reverse complement strand
ATTTTATGGATAAAGCATACTAAGATTAGGATATTGGTAGAAAGAATTTCCTTATTTGGAAGTTCCCAATACCAATGCCAATCACAGATCTGGTCTAAAAGTACACCCACACCCTGTCCCCATGAAGAGTAATTGTTGGAAGCTCAGTTTCATTTGCTTTAATTCTTTTCTGATTAGTGAGTCCTTGGCCTGGATCATCCAAGTGAATAATTTTTAAGGATGGATGCTTCCTTAAAACCTGAGCATATCTATAGATTGCAGAGAAGTCAGTAGAAAGGGAGAGATTAAAGATGAAAAGAGGCTAACCCAAAGAAAATAATCTATAAATTAATTCACCTTAAAGCAGAGATTCCCAAATTTTCTAGTTCATGGCACATTCTTGGTTACTACATAGCTTCTTAAATCTTGGAAACAGTTTGGACAATTCACCATCATTTCCTGTTCTAGGACATTGATTTTCCTGAAGTACGTACTTTTTCCACAGTAACCTTTCAAAACAGCTTTGCAAAGATATGACATTGCAAAGAAGAAAAGTTAGAAAAATTACTTATGTAGACCAAGGTATAGATGAACAAAAATGTATCTCAAACATTCAAGCATGTAGCTGAAAGGAATATAGTTTGATCTAATATGGAAACTCTGACCTATATCAGGCTAGTAGTTCAGGTCCTGTCTGATAGATGTCAACTATTGCTGTGTTTCCCCTAAAAATTTAAGAGTATCTCGGCACCCCTTTGATTCTCTACAGAACTCCAATATGCCATGGAGCACAGTTTGGGAACCAAAGCGCTGTTATAAATGACTCACAAGATTTGGTATGTGTATTCTTCCTGAGATGTTTGCATTTTAAAAAAAGATTGTAAAACCAAAGGAATGAATCTCTAAGAGAAATTTCAGACAGACTAGCAGATTGGTAGGGTTGATAACTTGGGGATGAAGGGCCTCTAGGCCCCTTCAAATCAAACACCTAAGTGATGACCTATTTCACCAGTGGGCAAGGTTAGCCTGTTCCTTATCATTTGGTTTCTTTATTCAGAGCATGTTTCTGGCCAAGCTGAGATGAAGTTCACTCACAGAATTATAATTGAGGCTAGGAATGGAACCAAGATTCCTGTTTTCCACACAATTACTTCCTCTAAATGAGCTTTTGCACCAGCTGGAGTTTTCTCAAGTTTCTCATTTATATAATTTGCCAAACATTGGCCAAGTCCAAGTTCAGTCTTTTGGGTCAGATGTTGGCAGGCAGAGCAAGCTTTCGGCTATAAAAACAATGGTTCCTACCAGTTTCTAAGTACAGGTGCTATCAACTATTTTCCAGGAAAATTAGCCATTTCCTTTTCATTTTTAAGGCCCAGATAGCCCAAATAAAGGCTCAGTTGATTGAGTTGGGGCATGATGAGTTGCAGGTTCCTTGACTAATTGATTATAAAAAGCTCGCCAGCATACAGGGACAATGCAGTGTTGCTTATTTCCCGTGAAGAAAGGGAAAACCTATGGTAATACAAGCAAGTTACCATACTAGGAGTGGCCTGTTCTCCCCAAACAACCCCAAGGCATGCCTATCACCTATAATGCTGTAATAAACCCAGTATCAGACAAAGATGAGTACCCTTATCCAAGGCACCAACCATATATCCTTTACCCTGAGATGTATTTTTGTTTTCACTCACCTAGGCTGGAAGTTCATCAGCCACTCACCCTCTACCCCACTCCCAGAGGGTACTAAAGCCATACTCTGTTCCATTTCCAACACAAGCCAGTTGGGCCCTGCTTAGGCAGCCTGGTAATCCCCAGGATCAGGAGGATCACCATTTTGGTACTAGAGTTAATGGGAACATAGATCCACTTTAGCCCTATTGCAATCCAGAACTCCTGAACTCAAGAAATCTACCAGCCTTATTGTTATTCAGTCATTCAGTTGGGTCTGACTCTTCAGGACCCCATGTGGGGGCTTCTTGACAGAGATTGTGATGTGGTTTACCATTTCCTTCTCCAGTGGATTAAGGCAAACAGAAGTTAAGTGACTTGCCCAGAATCACATGGCGAGTGAGTGTCTGAGGCTGAATTTGAACTCAGATCTTCCTGATGCTGGGCCCAGCACTCTATCCACTAAACCACACCTAGCTGCCTTATCAGTTTTAGTCTCCTCCTAGTCAAAGACAGATACTTTGGAAAATACAGATGATGAAAAAACCAAAGATATCACTCAAAATGTATTTTTTTTTTTAAAATCAGCTAGCATTTATTAATCTCCTACTATGATCGGAACTCCATGTCAGGGGGAGAAATAACTACATTTAGATAACACATGGAACCTGCCCTCCTGGAGCTTATGGGCTAGGAACAGCATTTTAGTCAGACTTTAAAGGAAGATTAGGTATTAAACAAGCAAAGATAGAAAGGAAGGATATTTTAGGCACACAGAATAGTAGGTGTGAAGATACAGAAATGAAAGAAAACAGGGGGATAGAAAGTTATTCATTTTGAATAGAAGTCTCTGGAGGATAGTACAATGAGATCGAGAAGAAGCATGGCCTAGTAAGGACTATCCAGAGGACTGACATCAATGTCAGGAGACCTCCACTGGAGTCTTGTCTCTTAACACAAAGTAATACAGTTACCCAAGGCAAGAGGTGGGTTGGCCACAAAGCCCTCCAGAATTTGTAGATTTTCCTAGTCAAAGAAGAGAGGAAACTAATTCAAGATTAGCCTTGGAGGGGGAGGAAGAGAGAGACATGAAGTTTTTCATAGACTGCCATGTGGGTTAAAGAGAATGTGAGGATAGAAGGGAGAGGGACAAATGATGACCACAGTGCTACATGAAAGCCAGTGACCAGGACATCTGCAGTCCTCTTTATTCCAGAGGTGATCTCTGCAGGACCTAGCACAAGGATATGGCACCATGAGTAGGGGATGGAATTGTTGGGTATTCATTCCACTAGGAGGAGTGCTGAAGGAAAACCTGAGAGGAAGAAAGTGTGGTCCCTACCCTGTGACTGATCTTGTCTTGAAGTTGCTTGATCTCCTTTGTTTGCTACACAGAACACTAGAAACCCCTCAAGGAATCCATTCTTAGCACAGTGCTGGAAGCTAAAACCCTAGCTCATTATTAGAGAGTTCTTCCATCTAACTGGGGGGCATAAGTATGAGCCACTTCATAAGCACAGAATTGCTACAAATCTAGGGCTTATCATATACATTTGCCTCATAGATGTGAACCAAGGTAACACTAGTAAATATATACAGATAAGACTAATACATACAGGTAAGACCAAAGGTTTTTGTAAATTGTAGAGGACCTTGAACGTTAGGCAAACAAGCAGCAATAAGATGTCACTGAAGATGTCTCAGCGAAGGGATGATGTGACCAGATGTACATGACAAAGGTAATTTGGGCAGTAATATGAAAGATGAAGAGAGAGAGAGAGTAGAGGTGGTATATGACCTGTTAAGAAGTTTTTCCAATCGTTCTAGCAGGTGGAAATGAGAACCAATACTAGGTAAGACAATGACATTGAGAACAGAGAGAAAAAAGAAAGATGCTATATAAGTAGAACCAATGAGATGATTGAAAATGAGTTGAAGAAGAGTGAACAGTCAGAGGTAACCCCCAGGATATGAACTCAGGAGACTAGATGCCAAAAGTGATGCCAAAACAGTGATGCCAAAGACAGAAATAGTGATATCGAAAGGAGAAAAGGTGTTTGGTTTTGAGGGCCTAATGGGACATTCCTGCAGAACTGTCTTTTTGGAGATGCGGGTCTGGAACTCAGAAGAGAGGTCAGAACTATAGGAATAGATTGTTTATTTGTTTTAAATGTTCTTTTTAAAATTGTGAACTTGACAAATGTCACAAACTGTAAAAATCTCAATTTATAAAGAACAGAAAAAAGATTTTATATGAAACTATGAATTTCTAATGCAAGGTTTAATTTTTAAATAGAATTTAATTAATTATATATTAATATAATTTCTCTGATGAAGGTTTCATTTCTAAGATATATAGGGAACTGATTCACATTTATAAGAATAACCATTTTCCAACTGATAAGTAATCAAAGGATACCAACAGGCAGTTTTCAAAGTAAAAAATTCAAACCATCAATAAGTGTCAAAGTGATTTTCTTTAAGCATTTATCTGACCATGCCACTCTTCTGAAACTCAGTCAATTCTAGTGGCTCCCTATTGTCTCTAAAGTAAAATACAAACTTCTGTTTATCATTTAAAACCCTTTGCTTAGGGATGGCTAGGGGGTAAAGTAAATAGAGCACGGGCCCTGGAGTCAGGAGGACCTAAATTCAAATACAACCTCAGATACTTAACACTTAACTAGCTGTGTGACCTTGGGCAAGTAACTTAACACCAATTGTCTTGCCCTCCCCCCTCCAAAAAAAAAAAAAAAAAAAAAAGCAAAAAATAAATAAATAATAAAACCCTTTGCTATCTGGCCCCAACCTATCTTTCTAGCCTCATTATATTTATTCTCCTCCCATATTTCACCATATAGCTCAACTGGTTTTCTCTCTATCCTTCATCTCCTGTCCTCATATCTTTGTACTTGCCTTCTCACCTCTGCCTCATGGAGCCCCTTTCTTCCTACCTTGTCTTTAATGACTTTGTATTTGTTACCTTTCTTTTTATTTTGCATATACTTTTATATGTCTCCCCCATTAGAATGTAAGCTTCTTGGGCATAGGACATGTTTCCATCTTTGTATTCAGATTCTCAGTGCCTGGCTCATATTAGGTGCTTAAAAAATGCTTCTTAATTTATTGATTAATTGAAATCATAGGTTGAGGGATGACACGAGTGTGGTTAACCCTAGAATTCTTTATTTAAAAATGTATTTATTTGCTTGTAGTAACCCTAGAATTTATAATGCAAATAGAAACAGCTAATTATTGATTTGATGATTATTGAACAAACTACCCAAAAACACTGTTACGTTTACATCACCTTTATCGATGACAGCTTTACTAAGGCAGCTAGTTGTCAAAGTGGATAGAGTGCTGGACTTGGCATTGAAAAGATCTGAGTCTGAATCCTGCCTCAGACATTTACTAGCTGTGTAATCCTGAACAAGTCACTTACCCTGTCAGTCTCAGTTTTCTCATCTGTAAAATGGGGATAATACTAGCCTCATGAGGCAATTGTGAGGATAAAATGAGATAGCACATGTAAAGCCCTTTGCAAACCCTAAAGCCCTCTATAAATTCTAGCATTTAACTATTATTACCACCAAACTTTTGACTCAATTCTAGACTACTGGAATATTAATGTACTACAAATATATTTTAAAAGTTGCTTATTATACTAAGAACACTAGTATACTTGATGTCCATATGAAAACTTGTCCTTTCTTTAAGACATGCCACCAATCTAGTAATGTCAAGAACAATTAATATAAAATATGGCATTTTCCTGGGAGACAGTTTAAAGTTAAATCCATTACAATTCTACCTAGACCTCAACCCATTATCATTACTTCTAAAAAGAATTATCTGGATTTTAAGTCAAAGAGAGATTGTATCAAAACATTATATTAATCACTTAATATAAAGGGGTGATATAAATGTATATGGCTCTACTGAAAAAGCCATTACATACCTGCTTCCTCACAAGGCAACTTTCTTCAATGATATCAAAATGTCATTTGGACTTGATGAATATAAAATTCTTAATGTAAGAAAGAATCGAGACCAAAGGTTTTGAGCTTGAATTTAGAGGTTAAATTGAACTAATGAATGAGGAAGATATTTACATACACTTTAGTCTTCTCCAGGCAAGACACATTGAGCATAAGGCCATCAAAGAGAAAACTGAGGCTGTGCATTTTAAGAAGCTTACTGGCATCCTAAAGTCAAACCTTAATGGGAAGAATACATTAAAAGTAATGAACACTAATGAAACACCAGTCAACTTCTGGTCCGGTAAAAATGGATGAGTTATTATAGACAGTATCTAAACAAAACTTCTTACAGTATTAATGAAACATAGAGCTCATCCTTCAAAGCAGTTATAGAAAGATTAACATTTCCTTGTCAAAAAGGTGGAAAAGGATTAATATCTATTCTCAAAGCACACAATAAACATTTTAAAATTACATAAATACTTGCTAAACAAAGAGACCTCACTTCACAAAGCAACAGTAGAAGCTGTCAACACGTGTAAAACACTGGATTTGCCAAATATAGCTAAAAATAGTTTTTCTCTGGACAGTCTATAACACAGCTGAGATCAAGAGTAAAACCAACATGTACTTTGTAGGTGACAGCCACATGAAATCAAACAAAAATATGTCAACATATTGTTGTGTAGTCTTGCAGAAGTTGAGGATTTTGAGATAACAATTCAGTTTCAGGTCCTTTCCATCAGAAATTACAAAAAGATGAGCCTTAAATAGTTTGGACGTCTTGCTCAATGCAGGTTATTCAGTGAAATAGTAGAAACTGAAATATATCAATGCAGAAATTTAGATTGCAAATATCTAACCTTGATCAGATGTAATCTAACGGATCTAATGTAAAAAGAGCTCTCATTTGTAATGAAGTTCATGCACACAGAAGGTGGGATCTTACATGTAATAGGAGGTATTCGGATGTAAGAATAATAATCTTGGATGTAAATATAACATAACCTTTCATGTATAGTCAAATTATGTCTGGGTTTGGTTCCCAAAGGACTGACTCTCAGGATGGATGTATTATGTATGTATACAAGTATTCTTGTTGTTCAGTTATTTCAGTTGTGTCCAACTCTTCGTGATCCCATTTAGGGTTTTCTTGACAAAGATACTGGAGTGATTTTCTTTTCCTTCTCTAGCTCATTTTACAGACAAGGAAACTGAGGCCAACAGGGTTAAATGACTTGCCCAGGGACACAAAACTAGTAACTATCAGAGATCAGATTTTAACACAGGTCTTCTGGATTCCAGATCTGGCACTCTATCTTAGCTGCCCATATAGACATATACACACAGATTAGATAGATAGATGTAGATATAGATATCCTTGAGTCTACAATTAGCCTGGGTTGGTAGTCCCCAATTTTTATATAAATTAAGGAATTAAATAGGAATTAAATTAATTAGGAATTAAAATGATAAAGGGGATAAAAGTGTAAATAATAGCTGCATTTGATTAGGAGTTTAGAATTGATGTTTGACACTTAACTTGCTTCTCTTGTTCATCAAGCAGAAGTGACTCAGAAATTAATTATCCAGAAGTTAAACTGGAGAAAGCAACTTTGGGTCATCCATTCTCACTCCACACACTCCTTCTGGCAGTCTCTGGATTACTCCCTTAGCTCTCAGACTCCATCATTTGAAACAGCAACGCTTGAAGAGTCCTGGGAAGTAGGGTAGGTGGCCAGGGACAGGACCAAACCACTTTGACTCCACCATGTGAATAGATAAGATGGATTCTCAGTCTTCAGTTCTTTCCCAGCACCCTTTCCAATGTCAAGGTCAATGGCCTAAGCCGTATGAACTTTGGGTAAAAAGCCTGTTTTGCTGTCATACTTCTGCATCTCATGTTCCCATAGCAACGCTCACTAGAATGGCAAGCCAGGGCTGTACTAGAAAGTCATGATCAAGTGCCTAGAATTAGATCCAAGAAGCTCTTTATCCTTTAAAAACTAACAGATAATAAATCCTTGTAGTACAAATACAATCCTCTAAATATACTTGAGAATTCAGCTGACAAAGTATATTGGAATCAGAGCATCACTGCAGACAGAAATGTTGCCCACAACCACCTAAACATAGCAATGATCCATAGACATTTAAGAACATTTTAAATAGAAGTTGGTATTCTAGAAACACATAATCTTTAAAGAATGTGGCCTGAAAAGCTTTCAAGATATAATAAAGACCTAGTAGGAGAAATGAAAACCACCACCATGTGGAAACAGGATGAAGTATGTATCATCCTTGTCAGCTTATCTGTTGCTGGAGTTATCACAAAGATGCTTTCAGTGAGCCCACAAAAGATGGGCTCACATCTCAAACTCTGATTCCATTATAATAGCCACCATTTTACCCAACTGTGCGATAGTCTAAAAATTATTAGATATAATGGCATGATATTAATTTGTCCTCAAACATTTTATATCTGAAAACTGTAAAAATGAGAATAGCAAGATAAGTGATGCTAATAATAACTTTTGTTTAATTTATTTAGCACTTTAAGGTTTGAAAACCACTTTACATACATAGTCTCTTTGAACCTCATGACAACTCTATGAGGCAGATATTATCCTCCTTCAAATGAAAGAACTGAGCTCTAGAGAAGTTATGTGTTTCACTCAGCACATATCTAGTAAATGTCTGCAGTGGGGTTTCTTTTTTTTTCAAGTCAACAAGACCTTTATTAAGTATATTGTAGGCCAACACAGAATGGTCCATTTTTCCAAACTCCTAGAAGGAATCTCCTACTGTCTTCCACATGGGCGACTCATCTTAGGTGATCTAAGTATATCTCCAGCCTCCATTACATCTGGAAGAATTGAATTCAAATTTTTCTCTTCAGATTCCCCTCCTTAAGAAAGCATTAGCATCCTTTTGGAATTTTCTGCAAAGAATATACTATTGTCTGTGTTATTCAGGTTCTAAAAGTAAAAGATACAGAGTGAATTCAGGGTTCCTAGAACTCGAGCTTTTCTTCTTCTTTTAAGTACTTAGCAGAGTGTCTGGCATACAGCAGGCACTTAATAAATGCTTCTTACCTTGCCTTATTTTGTCCCATGGAAAAAAAATGAGGTACAACAATGTCTTTTAGGAACCTATGAACTGATACAGAAAGACATAAAGCAATCAAGTAGCCTCAGAAGGTAAACACACCTTGGGAGGTTGATGAATGAACAATCCCTTTTACTTCAAATCTGCTCTTAGTGAAGGGAGCATAGCAAAAAAAAGGGAGAGTTGAAAAGGTCCAGATCACCTATCCAATCCTCATCCCCAACTCCATGGTGAAACTGCAGTCTTTTTGGGGGGGGGGGGCGGGGAGGAGGTAAGGCAAGGCAATTGGGTTAAGTGATTTGCCCAAGGTCACACAGCTAGTAAGTATGTCAAGTGTCTGAGGCCATGTTTGACCTCAGGTCCTACTGACTCCAGGGCCAGTGCTCTATTCACTGTGCCAACTAGCTGCCCAAAACTGCAGTCTTTTAACTACAGAAGTAGGGGCCATGTTGGTATGCCTCTTCCTTCTCTAAGAAGGATTCTATTAAAGAATTCTTATCCCTCCAAAGGGCCAATGCCTGAATTCTCAAAATTAGGAATTTATTCTCAGGATTTTTCCTGTCACAAACATATATCTATCTCTGCTATATACTTTTAACAAAATCATATTTTTATTGCTCTCTTTTCTTCTTCCACCACCCTCACATTTCTCAGTCTCTGAATGTGTCCCTCCTCCCTCCGCTACCCAACAGGTAATCTCTTGTACCAAAGTTTTAAAAGGAAAGAGGGAAAAAAGTCCACAATTCAGCAAAAACCAATGGATACATTAATCATATTTAGTGCTAGAAGGGAATTCAAGAGTCCATCTAGTACCATCTTTCCTTTTACAAAAAAGAAACAGACCTGGAGAGATCAAATGAATGAAGACTCATGTACTGGGCATCTTCTATGTGTGAGGTCTGTGCTAAATACTGGGGCTACAAACAGAGCAAGAAGACACTCCTGACTTTCAAAGAGTTCTCGTTCTAATGGGGGAGACAACACATGTAGGAGGTTTTAGCTGCAAGTCAGCTAGAGAAGCCAAAATTTATATTTTTAATGTGATTTCCATTTATATACGCACAGATATACAGATATACATACATACATACATATACAAATATATGCTAATGAAGACCTGGAAAAGAAAATTCTTACCACCAAAGTCCTTGGCACCATCCGATGGAAACCATTGGTGGTAGTGAGAATTTTCTGGATCTTCCTAAGATAATGCTGTTGGTGGTAGCAAGGATGGTGGGCCCCCTTTCTTTTATTTCTTTTTTTCTTTCAAGACCTATGATTCCGAAATAAAATATTAAGGTAGGAATTAAAAATACACCACACGTTGAGGACAAATAATATGGTAATAGTATGGTAATAGTAATGGTAACTAAAAGTGCACCATTTATTCATTTAATAAATGCATATTAAGTAGCTACTACATACAATGAATTATTGAGTATATAAAGATATAAATGCCACAGTCTCTGCTCTCAAGGAGCTTCCATTCTCCAGGGAGAAGGTGGAGAGATGCAACATTTACAAAGAGAAGTATGATCTAAGACATGTTTCAGGCAAAGAAGAAAACCAAAGGAAGAAAATAATCTGTCTTTTGTTCTTTTGGAATTTAATTTAATTTTTAATTTAACTTAATTTTTTTTAATTAACAAAAATTATTTCTCTCTCATTTTACTTACTTTCTCACAACTGAAAAAGAAAGACAAAACCCTTGTAAGGAGTAGGTATAGCCAAGCAAAGCAAATTCTCACTTTGTCCATGTCCAAAAGAAAAAAGTCTCAATCCGTACCCTGAGTCTATCACCTCACTGTCAGAAGGTCCTCTGGAAATATGGTTAGTTATTGCATTAATTAGAATTCCTATCTTTCACAGTTGTTTGTCTTTAGGATGTCGTTATTGTACTGATTGTTTTCTTGGTTCTATCCCTTCACCTCCACTTCAACAAAAAGGTCACACAGATAGTATTCATGCAAGATAAAATTTAAACAACTTCTCTGATTCTAGAGCCAGTCACTCTATCAGGCTGCCCCTATACTGTTTGTCCCCCAACTCTAGAAAGAGGAGAGTGATGTTCTGTGATTTAATGCTGCTGGAATTCCATCAGTGCCCTGGCTACGTGGATAGGCAAAGCTTATTCTCAGAAATATGAATTGCTGACCTAGCTCAGAAAAGGAAAGAGAAAGGGAATTTAGGGACCAAGAACTTTAGATCACTTGGCAACCACATGCAGGGTTCCGTTTGCTTCTCCAACAAGTCACCATTCACTACCTCTCCCCTATGAAGGTTCATTCTGCATACCATATGACCAGGTCACTTTTATAGACCACGATGAGGGGAGTATGACTATTTTGAGTGTTACTCTCAATCTTGATCACTAAACATCTTAAAGATAGTCTCAATTATCAATAATTTATCAAGTTGATTGGGGAACTCATAACATTGATCAGAGATTCTTATAATTAACCTCCTGTGACATTCTTATATCACATTAATTTTTGAATATAGCCCTCTCCCCTACCCAATGATTCTTCCCTTACAATAAAACTTTTTTTAAAGCAAAACAAAAGGATACAATTTCAAATGCATAAATTAAAAAGCACAAACAAAACCAGGTGACACATTGATTGTATCTGCCAGTGTATGCAACATTCTACCTCATAGTCCCCTGTTGTTGTTCAGTTGCTTCAGACTCCTCATGATCCCATGTGGGATTTTCTTGGCAAAGATCCTGGAATGGTTTGCCATTTCGTTTTCCAGCTCATTTTACAGATGAGGAACCTGAGGCAAACAGGGTTAAATGATTTTTCCAATGTCACACAGTAAATGTTTGAGACTAGATTTGAACTCAGGTCTTCCTGGTTGCAGGTCCAGCCTTTTATTCTCTGTGCCACTGAGTTGCCCTTCCCTCACCTCTCCAAAAATAGGTGAGAGGTAACTTTTCTCATTCTTTCTAGGGCCAAGCTTTGTCATTACAATTATAGCCATTCAGTTTCATTTAACTGTTTTCTCCCCTTTCTATTGTTAGAGTCATTGTGTGTGTATTTTTTTTCCTGGTCCTGATTACTTTACTCCGCATTAGTTTGCAGAAATCTTCTCATGCTTCTTGGACTTCCTCCCATTCCTCATTTCTTATAGTGCAGTAATATTTCATGCCATTCACGTATCATGACTTGTTCAACCATTTCCCAGGCTATGGGTACCCACTTTGTTCCCAATTCTTTTCTATTACAAAAAGTTCAAGCTTTTCTTCTTTCTGGTTATTACCATAAAGGGGCTATTCAGACTCGTGAGGAAAGGGAGATGGTTTGATAGCTTGTTACCAGTTTCATAAATGTATTTATGTTTCAGGCCAATCCACTGAACAAACATGAGGGCCACTCAGCAGCTCATTAAAAATTAAAATGAGTGGAAAACAAAGCTCTTGCAGAGGCTAAAGAGCTTTAAATAGAGGCAGCTCACCACAATTCATTTATTACTGCTGTCATTATGAACAGAAGCAGTTGAAGCCCTAGAATGTGGCTTTGCCTGCAATCCCATCATTCAAACCTGTCTGGGAGGTGTTCTCTCTGAGAGGACAGTGCCCCCATGTGCTCTTCCACTGTCAATGAAATGGGTCCTGTTAGAGGGAGCTTCAGGACAGATCTGATACTATAATGAAAAGGAATCAGTCGGAGGCTACTGTTCTCCTCTCTGAGAGAGTAGACATTGTGCCTCCCATTGGCTTTTTACTTTGTCCATAGGTCTCTAAAGCAGTGGTTCTCAACCTTCCTAATGCCGCAATCCTTTAATATTTATATGTGGGCGTATCTGTATGTGGGCGGACTCACCTGGAGACAATAGAGGAATAGTGTATCAGTTCCTAAGACCATCGGAAATATGTGTTTTCTGATGGTCTTAGGCGACCCCTGTGACCCCTGTGAAAGGGTCATTCGACCCCCAAAGGGGTTGCGACCCACAGATTGAGAACTGCTGCTCTGAAGGATGGGGAGGATATTACTATATTGGCAGTGAGGTGGAGTAAAATAAATGCTGGATTTGGATTCATATTCCTACCTTGTCACCTACTGTGTCACCTTCCTGAGCTCAAATGTGACTTGAGGCACTAATTATATGACCCTTTTTTGTTCTTCAGTCATTTCAATCATGTTAAGCTCCTCTTGGCCAAGATACTGGAGTGATTTTCCATTTCCTTCTCCAGTTCATTTTACAGATGAGGAAACTGAGGCAAACAGGGTTAAGTGACTTGCCCAGCGTCACACTGCTAGTGTCTGAGGCCAGATTTGAACTCAGGAAGATGAGTCTTCCTGTCTCTAGGCCCAGCAATCTATCCACTCTACCACCTACCTGCCCTAATAAGTATGTAGAATAGCTCAGCATTAATCTATAAAATGAAGCAAGTCATTTAACTTCTATTTGCTACAGTTTCTTCAACTATAAGATGGGGATAACATCAGCACCTCCCTCAAAGGTTTGTTGTGACGATCAGATGAGATAATATCCATAAAGTACCTGCTTAGCACAGAGTCTGGCACATTGTAGGACTATTTATATAAACGCTTCTACCTTTCCCCTTCCCCTAGCATCCTTCCCAGCTCTCAATCTATGACTCTATCATCCTTGCCTATCAAATCCATACTCATCCTTCTTGCTCCACGGAGCTTTGATTCCTTCCAGCCCCCAAACTAGACATGATTCTGCCCTTCATAGAACTTCAAAGCTCTCTCATGATTCTTAACATGTTTTGTTTTATTTCTGTACTTATCTATTCTGCTAGACTCCAAACTGTGGAAGCCCCTCAAAGGTCAGCATATGTTTCTTCTTTTTTTATTCTTCATAGCACCTAGAAGGTATTCCACAAATATTTGTAAAATTAACGAATCACTAGTTTCTTATTTTACCCCATTACTATGGAGCAAATCTCCACTCTACCATCCTGCCTTCTCTAATATGTCTTATAGTCTGTGCAATATTCTACAGTCCTCCTCCACCAGAGCCTTCCTCTGCTTTCTCATCAGCACTAGGAGGCCTCCTTTGCTTCTCATGGCATGAATGCAGGCTAGTAGAGCACAAGCCCTGGTAGATCTTACAAAGCAGGAGAAGCATCTGAGTAGGGGCCTGCCAGTGATCAGGATGCCTAGTAGAAGAAGGTCAGACCAGCCAAGTTCTCCAGAGAAGCTTGTCACCAGAAGTCTGGTCCCTAGCACACAGCAACTTTTAAAGTCTTAAGAGTCAAAGATTAAGGACGTAGGTAGAGGGAGGGATGAAATCAAAGATGTTCAAAGTATGAAAGTTGTAGAAGCAGTCTTTTTTAAACAAAAATAGTGTTTTATTTTTTTCAATTTCATGTAAGGACAATTTTTAACATTCATTTTTTATAAAAAAATTTGACTTCCAAATTTTCTTCCTCTCTCCCTTTTCTCCCTCTTCCCTAAGTTGATAAGCAATTTCATATAGGTTATATATGTACAATCATTTAAGACATATTTCCACATTATTCATCTTGTGAAAGAAGAAACTGAATAAAAGAAAAAAAAACATGTTAAAAAAATGAAACTAGCATGTTTCTATCTACATCTAGACTCCATCAATTCTTTCTCTGGATGTGGATAGCATTTTTCATGAGTCTTTTGGACTTGTCTTAGATCATTGTGTTGCTGAGAATAGCTAAGCTGTTCATAGCTGATCATTGCACAATGTTGCTGTTACTGTGTGCAATGTTCTCCTGATTCTGCTCACTTCACTTTGCATCAATTCATGGTAAGTCTTTCCAGGTTTTTCTGACATCAGCCTGCTTGTCATTTCTTACAGCACATTAGTGTTCCATTACATTCATATACCACTACTTGTTTAGCCATTCTCCAACTGATGAACATCCCTTCATTTTCCAATTCTTTGACACCACAAAAAGAGCTGCTATAAATATTTTTGTACATGTGGATCCTTTTTCTTTTTTATGATCTCCTTGCAATATAGACCTATTAGTGTTATTGCTAGAGCAAAGGGTAGGCATAGTTTGATTGTACTTTGGGAATAGTTCCAAATTGAGAAACAGGGATTTTTAACTAGAGGTCTGTGAATTTGTTTTTAAATTCTGATCATTTAATTTAAATTATTTTGATAATGATTTTGATATAGTTGATCAATTTTGATCAACTTTGATCAACTAATTAATCTAAATAATTTTGATAATTATTTTTATATACTTGGTCCTTTGTACTCCTATGTGTTTTGTTTTATGCATTCAAAAACTATAATGTGGAGGAGTCCTTAGGCTTCACCAGACAGTCAAAAGGGTCCATGAGACAAAAGAAGTTAAAGAACTCCTCAGTAGAAGAAATATATTTCAAAAATTTCAAGTATAATTAAAAATTAAGTGATATGCTTTACACATTCCTTCCATCTGATGGAATTTATATTTCTCATAAGCTATGCCAGTCAAGAACAAACCCCAAGACCTGAAATGCTTTTTAGAAAAAATTTTATTAAGTCAGTTCAGCAAAGGAGAAAGCTAGAAAAAGGTGTTGCTCCCTCCCCTTAGTCTCTGTGAGGTTTACATTGTAGGGAGTTTCAGCAAGAATATCAGAACAAAAACTGCTGCACATGGGCAGTTTGCTTAAGATGTATATCGGCAGGTTAAGCATAAACATTCAGTAAAATCAGGGCAAAGCCAAAAGCCATTGGGGAACTCAAAATACAAACTTTGGGTGGGCCCAAAGTAAGATGTAGGTGAGCAGACCCAAAACACAAATATTTTGTGTAGGCCCAAGCATTACGTCAGCCTGACCTCCACGGTAAGCATTGGGTTAGATAATTTCTAGTCACAAAAAGCTAGGTTCGGACAATGTTGATAAATAATCGTTTTTCCCACAACTCTTTGCAGAAAAAGCAAAATCTGACCTCCAGATAAATGGGGCCCCAAGAAACCTGCAGAGTCTCTCACTTCTTCTTCTCCCCCCAGGTCCCAGGCACTGTTTGAACAGACTAGCAGTGTGAGAATGAGACAATTCACCTGATCCCCAGTCATTCTTTGTTATCTAAAAAAGTACAGCAGGCTTCCATCCTCTCTCCCCCTCCCCTTCTCCATTCCAGGGCAAGGTGACCGAGTAATCCCCAAAACTTGGATTGGCTAATCAAAGACAAAAAATGTCTCCTGCTCTGGTGACTAAGATTTCCCCCTAAGTTACACTTAAAAAAAACATCTTCCTGGTATTGGGTGATGTCCAACCAATTCAAGTTGTCAAAGAATTGATTGATCTGTTGGATGCCTTCACTCCTCTCTTTCTACCCCTTCCCACAATTTTCATCCGGAATCTTCATGCTCCTTTGAGCTTGATCACACACCTGCCATCTTGGATAGTCTGTTTAGTGTGGACAATGGATCAGACTTGGCTGCTTTCCATTTTTTCCTGGAGTCTCTGACCTTTGAACTACAGGTATTCTCAAATGCATTTGACCTGCTAGAAAACTAACTATATCTATGGGTGTTTATGCCTTACTTTGGTGCTTTCTCAGACTTACAGAATGTTAGGGCCGGAAGAAGATGTTAAAAATCATCTAGTCTCTCCCCCTCAGTTTATAAATGAGGAAATTGAGTCTCAGAGAGTGAGACTTGCCCAAGGTCACTCAGACAGAAAACGATAAAGCTAAGATTCTAATCAGATTGTCTGACTATGCTCCTTCTACTAAACCAGGCTTCCTTTGGAATAATAGTAATAGATATTATTAATATCACTTTTCTCACCACAACCCTGTGAAGCAGACAGTATAGGCATTTTTTTTTTTTTGCTTTTTGGAGGGGGGAAGGCAGGGCATTTGGGGTTAAGTGACTTGCCCAAGGTCATATGGCTAGTTTTGTGTTAAGTATCTGAGGTCGGATTTGAACTGAGGTCGTCCTCCTGACTCCAGGGCTGGTGCCCTATTCACTAGGCCACCTAGCCGCCCCAGTATAGGCATTTTTTCATCCCTGTTTTAGAGGTGAGGAAACTGAGGCACAGAGATGAAGTGTCTTACCCAACGTCAGTAAAAGAAGAACTAAGACTCAGGTGGTTCTATTCCAGTCCTGAAATATTTCCAGCATATAATGCTTCCTTTCACATCAGTTTATTATGTCTCAGAGCTTGGGACAGAGAAATTTATCCCCTGAGGCATTCCCCACTGCACCCCACCAGTCCTTCCCTCTCTTCTCCCCCCAGCTTTGGTCTAAGTGGAGATCTCCCTAGTGTGGAAACTCCCTCCATTTCTGCAAATTGGGAAGTTATAGTTACCTGGGAATAGTCAAAGGTTAAGTCACAGAGCTAATATGTGTCAGGGATCGTGATGCCTGACTCTGGGCAGTCCTCTATCTGCTATGGCATTATGGCACAGAGTGCACATTAGGAATTAAAGTTTTGTTTTTAAAACTCACACAAACACTGATCTGTCAGATCCACAGTACATGTCTCATCAACTTATTCTTAGATCATCATTTCTTAGCATGTGTATGATGCCAGGGGTCCTATGGCCAGCTAGACATCTCAGTAGTGAAAGTGGAAATTGAGGGAGATATCATGGCCCTTGTACTAAAAAAAAATCACAGCAAAGCATCCACCAGAAGTCTCCCCCCCCCAAAAAAAATGACAGTAGGTCAGGATGAGAGAGCCATTGTGAGGACTCTCATATTTTGGACATTCTTTACAATTTATGTAGTGCATACATTTTTCTTATGGAGGGCAGCTCAGGAGAGCGATAATTGCTACAATCAAGGGGAGAGGAAAAGGATGCTTTGTATCTGAATTACATCAGGAAATGCTGGAGGTTGGGCAGGGTTCCAGTGGGATGCTTGGAACATTGAAGACAAACTTTGACCATGCCATGATTCTGGCTAGAGACAACCCTGATGGATACTTAGCCTAAGCGTACCTACCCAGCCTTTTGTCGGGATGCTAGACATTTTTGTGGCTAGCCTCTGGCATATACAGATTATGTGACCCAGTGCAGATCACCTGTCCTCTCAAGGCTGCAGACAACTCTCCAAGCTGGCTTCATTGTAAAAGTGTTGCTGATCTGCTTGACAGAGGGAGTTCTCTACCTAACAAAGTCACAGGTGTGGAAAAAAACTAATAACTGCTGACATTTCAATAGCCCTTTAAGCTTTGCAAAGCACTTTACATTCATTTTCTCATTTGATCTGCACAATAACATTATAAGGTATGTGTCATTGTTATCATTATTGCATATAGCTTTTTAAGGTTTACAAAATTTTTCTCTAACAGCCTCTTAGTACAAAGATAATTATCCCCATTTTATAGTAATAAGTTGTGTCTTAGGGAGTTTGGGACTTGTAAGTAATTGAGTCACCCATTTCACTAGCACTTATTTACTGCTATCAATATCGTGCTACGATGGGTCTTCCCGCTCCCCCATTTATTTACTTAATTTTTGTTGTTGTTCTTTCTCACTAGCTGCAGGACCAAGATGCACTGCTGCACTCCAGAACAATTTCTTTCACATATCCATCTCTTCTACTCCAATCCGAGCTTGGATCATGCCTTTGTCCTCAACCTTCAAGAAAGCTTGATGGAATTCCATCCTTCTTGGTGGGTAGTGTTTGACGTTTCTTAACAGATTGCATAGTGTCCTTCCAATTCTGACCTTCCCTAGGCTTTCTTAGTGGAGAGGGGGTGAAATTAAGAGGCATTCAAGTTAGACCCATAAATGTTACTCCTTCGCTGTGAATATTTGGCAGCATACCATGAAAGCTCAGTAATTTGTCAAAACCTTCAGTGCCAGACAGCTCTATTTCTTCCAAAGCAAAACTAAGCAAATCCAGCTACCATGGGCCAAATTTAATCTTCTGACGGGCATAAATTGCCTAAGGAGAATTCATTTGACCATAGGCCCAAGCAATCTATCAATCAACAAATGTATATTGAGTGACCAGTCTGAGTGTGATAGTTTACTAAACGCTCGATGGGGGAATAGGGGATGGAACAGAAATGAATAAGACGTGGTCTTCTTCAAGGAAGCAGGATAAAGACATGTTGGGAAAGTAAGTTGGACAAATAAGTAGTAATTAAATAGATGCAAATTAAACCAGTTCTGAGATTTTATTTCTCACCTGCAAATATGTTAAAAGACGGAAATAGGCAATGTTTGAAGGGCCATGTGAAGACAAACTTTAGGAACTGAAAATTCATCCAATCCTGAAAAACAATATGGAATTAAACAAGAAAGTTATTAAACTGTTCTTAGCCTTTTTACTCATTGATCACCACTATTGGGCATTTATCCCAAAGATGTCAAAGAAAGAAAGACACCATGTATGCTAAAATATTTATAGCAGCACTTTTATGTTAGCAGATAATCTAGAACTAAAGTAGGAACCCATTAAATGGGAAATACTGTGGCAAATGAATGTTATTATTGTGCCATAAAAAAGGCATAAGAAAATGTATAAAGCACAGAAGAAACAAGGATGAGGAATTCAGAGAAATTTAGGTAGGTTTGAACTGATGCAGACTTAAGAAAGCAGAACTAGAATAACACTATACACAAGGGCCACAATAATGTAGATGAAAACAAAAGTTAAAAAAAAAATCTGAAATCAGATCCAATGCATTGACTAATCTTTGTTCTGGGCAACTAGGTGTTGTAATGGATATAATGCTGGGCCTGGAGTTAGGAAGGTGTGAGTTCAAATTCAGCCTTAGATACTTACTAGCTGTGTCACCTTGGGCAATTCACTTAACCCTGTTTGCCTCAATTTCCTCATTTGTAAAATGAACTGAAAAAAGAAATGGCAACCACTGCAGTATCTTTGCCAAGAAACTCCCAAATGGGTCATGAAGAGTAGAACATGACTGAATAACGACAAAAATCTTTGTTCCAGAAGACAAATGAAGAAACATACTTCCCTCTTCTTGTTATAAAAGTGGAAGAATCAAGTTACATATGCCATCAGAGGTACTTACTGTGTTAATTGGCTTTGTTAAACTGCTTTTCTTTATTATAAAGGAGGATGGGAGGGAATTGTAAAGCTACCGTGGCATAAAAAGCATCACCAAAATTAAAAAAAAAGGAAGTTGAAGAAAAATATATGTGCTTATGAAAAGTTCAGTGCAATTCAGTCATATCCAGGTAATTCAGCATTTAATTGTGCATGTTTAAATGGTCCTAGCCTCCTCTTTGATGAATCCCTGTCCCTTCCCCAACAAAACTTTTTCAAATCCACTATTTTTGAGCTCTTCTTACATAGATGATCCTCAGCCCCTAATTCCTACCATTTAAACTGCTGGTAATCCAGGATCCTTTGCTATTCCTTGATCCTTGCTTTTTTTCTCTTCCCATTGCTGGATTTGGGATTACATACCCCCGTTGCTAAAAGAAAGAGCTGTTCCTGGCATCTTTAACTGAAACGTAGAATATATCATTCCCATACAGGGAAAATATTACAGTAGGGATTAGCTTCTGTAACCATACTAAACAGTATTGATCTAAAAAAGAAATACAAACATTTCATCCAACACAGGATCAAAAAGTAAAGGAACACACAAAACATATGAACTGGTAGTTGAATAAAGTCCACAGCCTAGTATGATAGATCCATCCAGCATCTGTCAGTTGTTCTCATTTGTTAGCTTAGGGTCTGTACAGATGTTATGAACTTGAATAGTCTCTAACAGGAAGACTGGCCTCAGTCATTGGTCTCAGGGTGTGTCTGAGCATGTGTGATTCAAGCTCAGTGTTCAGGTATACTTTTGCTTTCAACATATATGCATCCAGTTGGTTGTCAAGTTGCAACTTGGTTGGTGCAGGTGGGGTAGAATCTCTACCTCGTCCCTGACCTCTGCCTCAACTGCCAAAGCCCCCTACACTGACCTCAAAGGCTGAACCATTTAATGGACATAGTAGAGAAAGGATACACAGGTGTTTGACACCTCCCCCCCCCCCATTAGTCATGTAGCCACCCCTGGGTACCAAGATTCTGACTCAAAGGCTCACAGCAAGCATGTCCAATTGGAATTTGTGATTCAGGCCAAAGGTCAGTTGTACAATTCCCCTTTGTTACTATCCTTATTATAGTTTCACCATAGGAACATGTCTATAAAAGTAGCATCAGCTGTTCTGTATCATGTCATAGTAATAATTGGTCAGTCTGCAAGGTACCCTCTTTATCAAGCTGCCTGCCTCTAGATCTATCACTTATTAGGTCTGACTCTGGCATAAATTATAACCTCTAAGCCAATGGTAGTCTTTGTTCCAGATGGCCAGATGAATACATGCATAAATCAACAAATCTTACTTTTGCCAAACAAAACAAGGTGCAAGTACTATCTTTTTTTTTTTGTATTAGTCATTTTTATTTTTTTTTAATATTTTTAAATTTTTTATTATACTTTGCATCATTCATTTCCACAAGATTTTGAGTTACATATTTTCTCCCCCTCTTTCCTTCACCCACCGCCCCAAAACAGCCATCCCAGTATGTCCCCCCTCCCCCAGTCTATTCTCTCCTACGTCACTTTTCGGTAGGGCAGGATGAATCTCCCAACCACAGTGCCTGTGTATCTCAAGTTCCAGTTGGATGTAGTCAATAATAATAATAATAATAATTGCATATATAGATAGATAGATAGATAGATACACATTCATAACATCTGATTATGGAACTCCAGATTCCAGATTCTTTCTCCTCCT
>JAQQSV010002811.1:10657-21411 GCA_028646515.1 Pseudochirops corinnae | reverse complement strand
AGAGGGGGAGAAAATATGTAACTCAAAATCTTGTGGAAATGAATGATGCAAACTATAATAAAATTTAAAAAATAAAGATTGGTTATTAAGTGATCTTTTTACTCAGATCTACCTACTGTGACTACCCTGTACATTGTGCTATTAGTATTGTTTTTCTAAAGGATTAATTTTACAGCTTCAAATATGGAATGAATGAAAACATGTATTTATTTAAATGTGCCAAGAACTATTCTAGTCATGGGAATACAAATACAAAGGCAAAAAGAATCTCTGCCTTCAAGGAGCTTATTTTCTCATAATTGAAGACAAATGCATTTTAGGAAGTGATGGTTTGTGAGGAATACTTTTATTTGGTGATTTACAAGAATGGTGAGAGGAGTAGTTTGGCACAATATTTCTAGTAGCAATGGTGGAATTCATTTCATTATGGTTCCAGAAAATATCAAATGGGGAGGACCCTTAAGTTGGAAATTAATAACCTGAAGTTTATACATCATTAAATAAGCTAGATTTTGAGAAACATGGATCTCTTTAGTGAACTCCCATCTTAGCTGTCCAGGTACTTATTTATCTGATTTTATTTCCTCAGTCTCTGAGTGAAATGTACACAGAATATTACAAAATCTATAAATCTATCTTCATTATTTATCCACATAAATATCCCAACTTTTAGGATTCCCTAAAAGACAAATTTTAATAACATTTACCAAGAATTTTTTTTTAATTTTATGACAAAAAATTCAGTATATATCCACATTAACTCAGTACAATTCTAATTCATGAGAAATATGTATATGCTTCTTAATGGAATTCTATTTAAAAAGTAAGGAAACCTGTCATGAACTGAAGAAAAATTACTTTTGAATATACATTCTTTGAAAGTACCATGATTTAAAACAAAATTAGGCATGTGTTCATTGTCAATTTGGGGAAGAAAGAAAAAACAAACATCCACCAAGAGACTCATTGTTTGTTTGTTTGTTTTTTTTCTGGAGATGACAGGAACACCAACCTAATGTTCTCTTTAAATTTCTCTGACCATTTAATACACTTTAGACCTTGTAAATGGTCATTTTTTTTGTTTGAAAAAGGTCCTCAGCTTTGTATATCATTTGCATATTTCATCTAGAAAAGTACATATTTCAGCCCTAAAAGTCACTACACTATTGGAATGGTAAGCATACCTTGAGGGGAAAATGTTCAGTGGTCTACAAATTTACATCCCACTGTTTCAGTGGAACTACTGAGGGAATTACTCTTTTTTTTTTTAACTTTCTCAAATAAAGTCCTAATCAGGGTTTCAAACTAAAAGAATAATGACAATTGCCCAAGAGTCAAGATGATGTCTTTCATTTCTGATTTAATAGCTTTTCTATGTTGTAGCAAAAAAGATCACTGAAATTACTGCCTAAAAACCAGGATTGGAGTTTGGACTTTTATCACTTACTTCCTCTATTACCTTTGTGTCTGACTTTATTCTTATGCAAAATGGGTACAATTAAACTATTCTACCTGTTTCATGGGGTTATTATGGATCATAAGTGGATAAATCATTAGCCTCCTTAAGGGACACAAAGTACAAAAGCCAAAGCCCTCCACCCATGGGGTACAATTAAATTACAATTTCATCAGTCACTACTCAGTTCCCACTTAAGGGGTTGTGGAAAATACAAAAGCCATCAAACCCTAGGTCACAAATAAATCACAATTTCATCAGTCACTACTCAGTATTCACAGAAATGTCTTTCCATCTTCACTTGAGGCAGGTAGCTCCTGCATGAATCCATCAAACTGTCCCCTGAGTTCAAAGGCAGACAGCTCCCAGTTGCTTGTCCAGCTCTCCATGTAGTTACCGCTCTGCACTGGATTTCACACTGTCCAGTCCATCTCAAATTCTTCACTTTCTCTGTTCCTGGGAAGACAAGCTTAATGAAGCCACAATAACATTCATAAATAATAACAAAGGCACGACAATATTTGTACAAAATATCAGCACCACAGTCATGCTTCCTCAGTCTTCAGCAGCTCCAGCTGGCCCTTGGAAGTTTTGCCACCCAAAGTTCATGTTCTGCTACCACAAGTCCTAGTTCTGTGTCAGTTCTCATTTCTCTTCTCATTTCTATTCAATTCTCAGTTCAGTACAGCAGTAGCAGCCCAGCCTCCAGACGCTCACTGAGAGAAATATATTCTCTCTCTCTCTCTCTCTCTCTCTCTCTCTCTCTCTCTATCTGTAGCAGCATCTGCTCTGCCTCCACAATGCTTACCCCAGGAAATTCTGACTGTCCAGCTTATGCTTTCCCTTATATGCATATCAGCTCCTCCCTTTTCAGCCCCTTGCTGTTACAGCATCATGAGTTTATACCTTGTTTCTTTATAGAGGCTTAATTTGAAACTAGATGCTAAGTACCCATTAGCTTGCCAATACAAAGTTATCTTCCAATTTTGTTACTATTACACAATGTAAAATATTCAGGCTATTAGAACAGAAATTCTTTCGAGATGGATTTTTTTTCTCATGCTTATCTCATACTTAGTATAGGTACTTTTAATGGTAATATAATTTGAATTTGAAGATCCCGTTGTATTGGCAAAGGCAACGTGTACTTAGCACTTAGTAATTAATCAACCCTATGCTAAAGAAAGAGAAGGTATGAACTCCTGTCTCCTATTGCTGATGTAACAGGAAGGGACTGAACAGGGAGGGACAATACTTTATATAAGGAAAAGCCCTAGAGAGGGAGAGTCAGATCTTCTTGGAGCAAGCTCTGTGGAGGCAGAAGCTTCTGCCACCATGGAGGTTGAAGAGGAGCTAGGGAGGCTGAAGAGGAAAGCTGGCCACTCCACAGGCTGGAGAGATTGATTTACATTTTGAAAACCTGGATGGAGTGATTTTGATTCTGGGAACCAGCTGAAACTTCTGCTGAGTCTAAGGGCCAGCCAGAGCCGCTAAGGATTTCCAAGGGCCAGTCAGAGCTGAAGGCCAGGCAGAGCTGAGGCTGTCGAGATTTTCCAGGGGTCAGCCAGAGATGCTAAAGACTGAGAAAGCATGACTGTGATGCTGTTACTTTCTATGAACCTGTTTGTGGCTATGTTAAGCCTTGGCTTTCTGGGAACAGAGACTGTGAAGGATTTCAGGTGGACTGGATGCAGTGAGCTTCAACATGGAAAAGGGACTGTGCAGAGAACTGCACAAGGACCTGGGAGGTGTCTGCCTTTGAATCCAGGTGACAGTTTGGTGAATCCAGGTAGGATCTGGGACCATGGAAAGAGATGCAGGGAATCTGAGAGACCACCCCAAGTCAAGCTGAAAGAAGACTTTACTTGGATACTGTGTACTGAGTGAGAATTTGTAATTTACTGGTGACCTAGGGGTGGAGTGATTGTGTATTTTCTGATGATTTGAATACTGAATGATGAAAGATGATTGAATGATTGAGTTGATTGAATGATTGATTGACTAAATGATTTTACTTAGTGATTGATGGCTGAATAAGTGACTGATTTGTAATTTAGTGTTGCCCAAGAGTGGAGAATTTTGTACTTTGTGTCCCTTGAGGAGGCAAACCTCCTTAAGGATGATTGAATGGTTGAGATAATTGAATGCTTGAGTTACTAAATGATTGTTCTTTGTTCAAAACTTTGTGACCACTGTGGTGAAAACTATGTGGACGTATTAGTGATAAATTGTTAGAATGCTGTATTTTGATTTTCTGTGATAAGTTGTAACATTGTGAATGCTGTACCTTGATTTCTGTGAATGTTTTACTTTGATTTGTTATTGAATAAATAGAGTGTTCATTACACTATGTAATCAGAATCTTAAAAGCTATTTTCCATATATGACATTCTTCTGGAAATCTGCTTATGCATGGCATTACAATACTTCTTCCTTCATCATCACGATCATCATCATAACCAACACCACCACCACCACCACCTTCACCACCACTACCATCATCATCATCATCAACGTCACCACCACCATCATCATCATCATCATCATCATCATCATAATCATCATCATCTTTAGCATTTAGAAAGTAGCTTTTATGTGCCAGTCATTGTACTAACAGCTTTACAAATAATTTTTCATTTGATCCTCATCACAAGTGCTGAAATTATCCTCATGTTAGAACTGAGCAAACTAATGCAGACAGAGATTATGTGGCTTGTGCAATGTCACAGCTGGGAAGTGTCTGAGAGTGAATAAGAACTTCTTCCTGACTCCTTACCCCATGTTCTATCCACTGTGCCATCTAGTAGTTGCCTAGTATTGAACCAAAACTGCAAGTATGCAGAAAGTATATACAATATAAAGGGAAACAGTACTTATGATCATTACATTGTAGATTCCAGACACAATAAAGTAGCAAAGAAGGACTCCTGTGCACTTGTCACTGTGAGAGAAGTTATATTCAGCACCCAGAAGAAAATATAAGTCAAAGGTAAATAGTTCAATCTGTAGGATTAATCAAGTTGGAAGTAAAATGTATCAATTGTCATTACTGAAACTAGTATGAAATACTTTAGCAAATTACCCTCTTACAGATGATCATATAACATTTCTACCCTCTATCACCAGACAGACAACAAAAGGAGCTAACATTTCTAGTAATGAGTTAATGAGTGGATCTACAGAAAGTGTTTTTCAAGAAGGCATACTGATTTTCAAGTATCAAGCAATTTTCTTTTATACTAAACAGCAATCATAATTTTTACTTTTTTAACCAAAAGATTTAGAAAAAAAAAAATTCTCTAAATCAGATCAAGCAATTAGCTTCCAAAATTCTAGTTGTCCATTTAAACATATAGATTGTTCTTTTTAAAGATCACTATTAAAGTCTAAAATCAACTGAAAATAAGCCTCAAATGGTGATTTAGAGACTTCAATCAAATGTATAGTTTATATGGAAAAAATCTGATTTAAAATGAGCTCTGACATTTAAACAATTCCATCCTCCTCATTTCTATATTCTTCTAAATGGCACTCTCATTTTTTAATCACTCAGGTTCATAGTTCAAATCATCTTCAGCTCTTTACATGGATTGGTTTCTCATATCCATTGAATTGCCAAGTGCTGTCAATTATATCCCCCAAACATCCTTCATTATGTCCCCTTTTATCCATTTACATGAACTATTCCAAGTAACCATGAAATTATTTACACGTATACTTGTTTCTGACAATAAGTTCCTCAACTGAATATATTCTATATTCAAACTAAAAAGGCCATGCTGATCTCTACATCCTTGCAGAGACTGTTTTCCACACCGTGAATACCCTCCCTCTTCATGGTTGACTTTTGGAATTCCTACATCCCTTGGAACTCTAATTCAATTGTCTTTTCTAAAAGGTCTTTTCTGATTCTTCTTTGGGGTTCCCTGCCCCCATCAAGCTTTAATCACCTCATAGATGCATAGAGATAGATAAACATTACACACACACACACACACACACACACACATATAAAGAGAGAGAGAAGTGTGTATATGCATATAACACATATTTATATACATTTGTACATACTACATTCAACTTGTATATTTTTACAGATGTATATCTATGTCTGCTTATCTGTAGACATGTTTCCACCAAAAATAGAATATGCATTCTTTGAGGTCAGGAACAGCTTAATTATTGACTTTCTACTCCAAGTGCTTAAAACACCCATGGCACAGAAAAGAAAATTATAAATGCTTATCAAATTTCAAATTCCAATGAATTTTGAAGAAACCAGCCTTTACATGGGTCCCCTATATATCTCAGTAGCACCACATAGGACTAGAGAGATAGACACATGCATATGTACATGTATGTATATGTGCCTGTATATACCTACACATATATTTTCCATTAAAAAAGCAGCTTTTTATTTTATTCTCTAAAATCACACCTCTAAAATGTGAATTGCTATACTAATATTCTTAAGGAATTTTAGAGGAAAAAAAGCAGAAAAAATCATTACTTCCAGGAAACTCTCCAAATTCAAATGCTTTAAAAAGATTAAAAAAAAAATAAGCCCAACCTACAACTACCACCCCCAGATGATGACACTGACAAATTCCGAATCACAAAACTATTTTTTCCATTGCACTTGTTTGGATTTAGAAGAGGAACAGGAAAGCTATGGCCATTTTTCAATTTAAAGATAAGCTGAATCCTCACCACTTTTCAAGGACAAAAATGTTAAAAGCACCAATCTGGGTTTTGTTCTACAAAGAAATGATGCTGGTACTTGGTCTTTATTATTTGTCACTAGAACTCAAGAGGAATAGAAAATTGATGAAAGACTTCAGCTCATTTTAGGAAAAAACAAATATTCATAAGTTAAGAAAATTAAGTAATGTCCCAAACCAAAAGGAATATATAATGTAACTATCCCAGTGGGCCCTATAAGAGAAACATGAAAGTAGAATCAACATTGGAATTCAATTTGTCAATTTAACTTTTTGATTTAGACAGTAGACATTTTATTCTAAATAAAGTTTGCCCAATTTGCTTCCAAAACCTGATATGTTCTCATGGGGAAAAATACTAATTAATCCTATTTAATATGTGCTATACCAAACATAACTTATTTGGTATTTCTAGTATTTTTATACTTATTATCACTTATTTTAATCTTGTATTCCTCAAACATCTTTTCCCTACCTTCTTAGAAAAAAAATCCTTTGAGTGACATGTACATGTGTGTGCTTAATTGGGTGAATTAATTTTATTTTTTTTTCTATACTTACGTAAGAAATTACTAGATCCTGAATGAAAATGATGTAGACTCCACAAAATACACTGTCTTGCTATATCAACCCAATAAAAACACCAATTATTTGATTTAATTTGAAAAGCAACCCGAAATTTAAATTAAGTCATGTAAAGGTACTTCTTTCCATATATTTTTCCCCCCAGGGAAAGGTAGTAGAACCCCTGACAATCAGTTAAGGTCATTCCTCACCCATATGGCCAGACAGCATAAAGCTAGCTAGCAAACATTAAAACATGTTTGTATGTATGTATGCATGTATGTGTGTGCATGTGTATATGTACACATGCGTACACATATATATACCGTGTGTATGTGTGTATACACATTTACATACACACATATGTGCACACATATATGTATGTGTGTGTGCATATGTTATATGTATATGTCACTCTTTGTGAAGAGAAACTTATCCTTTCCTAATAAGATGTGACTTATTTTATTATTGTTATTTCTTATTAAATGTGAGGCAGAATAATTTTCCATATCTCATATTTAATACTTGTGGTAGGAGTAGTAGTACTAGTAGTGGTGGTGGTAGTAGTAGTAGTAGTAGTAGTAGTAGTAGTAGTAGTAGAAGTAGAAGGAGGAGGAGGAGAGGTAGTAAGAGTAGTAGTAACAGTCATAATGTTTACATAACATTTTAAGGCACATAAAGTATTTTCTTACATTACAGTGTACACTAGGTTCAAAGAATAATTTACTATGTTTGCTTCACAGAATACCTTTGCTTAAATAACTTGTTTTTGTTTTTCTTCTTGTAGAATGAAAGAAAGAAATCAAAGGGATGTGAAGGTTGGTCAGATAAAGGCAAGGAGATACTGCTGATGAGGGATGGGCATGGATTTAGATATTTAGTCTCTAGTCCCAGAAAATAGCTCACAACGGGCCCTTAGGACTTTATCCTTAAAATTAAGAAATAATCATTTCCACACACTAATTTTATCTTATATATCTAAAGTTCACTGAATAAATTGTTACATTATTTCTTCTCATAGCCTGTACTATATTTCCTTTCCCATGAGCACTTCCATAACAATTACTGCAACTACTTTCTACATGTATGACTTTGGTTCTACTTCAAGGTCAAAAGAATTCTGATGTCATAGAATTTCCAAGAAGTAGGTGGAAGTTAAGTTATAATTGCAAATTTATTAAAACATAATGCTTTTCATAGGATTATTTTCAGTCAATTTGTTGATTTATTGGACTGTTTATTTGCTTGTTTATTCATTCATTCATTTGAGTGACTTATTACACTTTTGGGGACCATGTCCAAAAAATTGAGGGAGGAAAGTGACAAGGTTTCAGTGGAATTTTAGAGATCTGAAGGGGGTATCAGCCTTTTTCCATGCCAAGAATGCCTATAATCATATGTAAAATAAGGTATTAATATCTGTATATGAAACTTGCTAATTATCCTGACATTTCATAATCTTATTGTATTGGAAGAGGCAATCAGAAAGAGGAAGGATTTGTCTGAACAAAGCAGCACAATGATGGGACCATTCCCTTTGGGTCTTTAGTTCACTGTCCTTATGCATTTTTGTCCTAAAAGGTAATATTGTGGGATAATTATGATGTTTAAGATCAGAAGATCAGAGAAGATCAAAGGCATTTAGGGGTGAGGAATCTGTGACACAGAGGATACATATATGTGACAGCAATTTTCATTTTCTTTTCTTTATTTTGAGATTCCAATATTAAAGTTTTGTTCTCTGCCAATCAAGGATTATGGTATGCTGACATTTACAAGTATGCGTAAAGAAGAAGGAAATGGTGATCTTGATTAGCATGTGTCCTCTGGAGCATAGTTTTTGGATTTTAAAATGGAAACTCTTGAGAATTTATGCTAATTCTCAAATATGCACTAGATAACTCCCCATATATCCCATCAATGGCAAGTCCCATCAATTACACCTTTGTAATGTCTCTTGAATATAGCTCTTTCTTTCCTTTGATGATGCCATTAACCTAGTCTATGTTCTTATAAACTCATGCTTAGATTTTACAACAACCTGGCATCTCTCTCCCTACTCTAATCCTTCAACTAAGTACCTATTGAAATGATCTTCTGTGGGGCAGAGCCAAGATGGCAGTGAATAGCAGCAAGGTACTGCAGCTCCCACACAGCCACTTCAGATACCCATAAAATATGACTCTAAACAAATTTCAGGGCTTTAAAATGCACACAAATACACTTCCTGTTGAAGGCAGCTAGGCTAGAAGGGACCATCTCAACCCTGAGAGCCAAAACCAGCCCAGCCTGAAACCACAGCATGGCCCTCTGAGCCGAGCCGCAGCAGGAGCTTCAGGAGAGTGGCTCAGTGGCAGCCGTGGCAGTTTCCAGAATTATCAAGCCATAAAAAAACAAGGACGAAGTGAAAGGTCAGTGGATCTCAGCTAAATTTTAGGGAGAAAAGGAGCCCAGCTAAACTGGCTCCAGGGCAAAGAAACAGCAGAAGCGGATGGCCCTGCAGCTGCCTCCACATAGCTGCTTCAGAACTCCCGGGCTGCAGACTGCAGGGAGCCCAAGTGATCATTCAGAGGCCAAGTGTTCTTGCATTGAGTGGTCTGGATCTGGACTGGGGCCTTGGGTGACAATTCTGGGGTGCGTTTTCAATGAGTGAAAGCTGGTGAGGGCTGCAAAAAAATGACAGCCCCCTAATAGCTCCTGCAGCTGGGAAAACCCCAGCAATTTGGGACAGAGCTTTCCCCTCTGGAAGCAGAGTTCAACAGAGTTAAAAAATCATTGACTGGCCATAATGAGCAGGTAAAGGAATAAATAAGAACAGCAACCAAACCCTAGATTCCTTCTTTGGGGAAAAGAAGGATCAAAGCATGGAGGAAGTCAGTACAGTCAGAATTCCCACACCAAAAGCTTCTAAGAAACATGTAGATTGTCTAAAAGCTAGAGATCAGCTGAAGAAGGATTTTGAAAACCAGATGAGAGAAGTGGAAGAAAAATTGGGAAGAGAAATAGGAATGATGCAAGTAAATCATGAAAAGATAGTCAACAACCTGACTGAAAAAATTAACACCTTAAAAAATTGATTAATTCAAATGACAAAAGAGGCCCAAAAAGCCAATGAAAAGAATGCCTTAAAAAGTCGACTTTGCCAGATGGAAAAAGAATCTCAAAAGCTTTCTGAAGAGAATAATTCCTTCAGAATTAGAGTGGAGCAAATGGAAGCAAATGACTTTATGAGAAATCAAGATACTATCAAGCAGATCCAAACAAATGAAAAAATAGAAAGTCATGTGAAATATCTCCTTGAAAAAATACTGACCTGGAAAAGATATCCAGGAGAGACAATTTAAAAATTATGGACTACCTGAAAGCCATGATCAAAAAAAAAGAACTTAGAAAACATCCCTCAAGAAATTCTCAAGGAAAATTGCCCAGATATTGTAGAACCAGAGGGCAAAATAGAACTTCAAAGAATTTATCAATCATCTTTTGAAAAAGAGCCCCAAAAGAAAACTCATAGGAATATTATAGCCAGGTCCTGGAGTCCCCAGATCAAGGAGACAATATTACAAGCTGCCAAGAAGAAACAATTTGAATACTGTGGAAACACAGTTAGGATAACCCAGGATCTAGCAGCTTCTACATTAAGGGATCGGAGGGCCTAGAATATGATATTCCAGAGATCTAGGGAGCTAGGATTAAAACCAAGAATCACCTACCCAGCAAAATTGAGTATAATGTTCCAGGGGAAAATATGGTCATTCAGTGAGTTGAAGGACTTTCAAACATTCTTGATGAAAAAAACAACTGAATAGAAAGTTTGACTCTCCAACACAAGAAGCATGAGAAGATAAACATGGGAAAGAAATCATAAGGAACTTATCAAAGTTGAACTATTTTCATGCCAACATGGAAAAGTGACAATTGTAACTGGTGAAACTTTTCTCAGTATGAGGATAGGTGAAGGGAATACAAATGTATACATACATATACATACACATATATCTATATAGGAAAGT
>JAQQSV010002811.1:0-10557 GCA_028646515.1 Pseudochirops corinnae | reverse complement strand
ACTTTCTATTCAGTTGTTTTTTTCATCAAGAATGTTTGAAAGTCCTTCAACTCACTGAATGACCATATTTTCCCCTGGAACATTATACTCAATTTTGCTGGGTAGGTGATTCTTGGTTTTAATCCTAGCTCCCTAGATCTCTGGAATATCATATTCTAGGCCCTCCGATCCCTTAATGTAGAAGCTGCTAGATCCTGGGTTATCCTAACTGTGTTTCCACAGTATTCAAATTGTTTCTTCTTGGCAGCTTGTAATATTGTCTCCTTGATCTGGGGACTCCAGGACCTGGCTATAATATTCCTATGAGTTTTCTTTTGGGGCTCTTTTTCAAAAGATGATTGATAAATTCTTTGAAGTTCTATTTTGCCCTCTGGTTCTACAATATCTGGGCAATTTTCCTTGAGAATTTCTTGAGGGATGTTTTCTAAGTTCTTTTTTTTTGATCATGGCTTTCAGGTAGTCCATAATTTTTAAATTGTCTCTCCTGGATATCTTTTCCAGGTCAGTATTTTTTCAAGGAGATATTTCACATGACTTTCTATTTTTTCATTTGTTTGGATCTGCTTGATAGTATCTTGATTTCTCATAAAGTCATTTGCTTCCATTTGCTCCACTCTAATTCTGAAGGAATTATTCTCTTCAGAAAGCTTTTGAGATTCTTTTTCCATCTGGCAAAGTCGACTTTTTAAGGCATTCTTTTCATTGGCTTTTTGGGCCTCTTTTGTCATTTGAATTAATCAATTTTTTAAGGTGTTAATTTTTTCAGTCAGGTTGTTGACTATCTTTTCATGATTTACTTGCATCATTCCTATTTCTCTTCCCAATTTTTCTTCCACTTCTCTCATCTGGTTTTCAAAATCCTTCTTCAGCTGATCTCTAGCTTTTAGACAATCTACATGTTTCTTAGAAGCTTTTGGTGTGGGAATTCTGACTGTACTGACTTCCTCCATGCTTTGATCCTTCTTTTCCCCAAAGAAGGAATCTAGGGTTTGGTTGCTGTTCTTATTTATTCCTTTACCTGCTCATTATGGCCAGTCAATGATTTTTTAACTCTGTTGAACTCTGCTTCCAGAGGGGAAAGCTCTGTCCCAAATTGCTGGGGTTTTCCCAGCTGCAGGAGCTATTAGGGGGCTGTCATTTTTTTGCAGCCCTCACCAGCTTTCACTCATTGAAAACGCACCCCAGAATTGTCACCCAAGGCCCCAGTCCAGATCCAGACCACTCAATGCAAGAACACTTGGCCTCTGAATGATCACTTGGGCTCCCTGCAGTCTGCAGCCCGGGAGTTCTGAAGCAGCTATGTGGAGGCAGCTGCAGGGCCATCCGCTTCTGCTGTTTCTTTGCCCTGGAGCCAGTTTAGCTGGGCTCCTTTTCTCCCTAAAATTTAGCTGAGATCCACTGACCTTTCACTTCGTCCTTGTTTTTTTATGGCTTGATAATTCTGGAAACTGCCACGGCTGCCACTGAGCCACTCTCCTGAAGCTCCTGCTGCGGCTCGGCTCAGAGGGCCATGCTGTGGTTTCAGGCTGGGCTGGTTTTGGCTCTCAGGGTTGAGATGGTCCCTTCTAGCCTAGCTGCCTTCAACAGGAAGTGTATTTGTGTGCATTTTAAAGCCCTGAAATTTGTTTAGAGTCATATTTTATGGGTATCTGAAGTGGCTGTGTGGGAGCTGCAGTACCTTGCTGCTATTCACTGCCATCTTGGCTCTGCCCCACAGAAGATCATTTCAATAGGTACTTAGTTGAAGGATTAGAGTAGGGAGAGAGATGCCAGGTTGTTGTAAAATCTAAGCATGAGTTTATAAGAACATAGACTAGGTTAATGGCATCATCAAAGGAAAGAAAGAGCTATATTCAAGAGACATTACAAAGGTGTAATTGATGGGACTTGCCATTGATGGGATATATGGGGAGTTATCTAGTGCATATTTGAGAATTAGCATAAATTCTCAAGAGTTTCCATTTTAAAATCCAAAAACTATGCTCCAGAGGACACATGCTAATCAAGATCACCATTTCCTTCTTCTTTACGCATACTTGTAAATGTCAGCATACCATAATCCTTGATTGGCAGAGAACAAAACTTTAATATTGGAATCTCAAAATAAAGAAAAGAAAATGAAAATTGCTGTCACATATATGTATCCTCTGTGTCACAGATTCCTCACCCCTAAATGCCTTTGATCTTCTCTGATCTTCTGATCTTAAACATCATAATTATCCCACAATATTACCTTTTAGGACAAAAATGCATAAGGACAGTGAACTAAAGACCCAAAGGGAATGGTCCCATCATTGTGCTGCTTTGTTCAGACAAATCCTTCCTCTTTCTGATTGCCTCTTCCAATACAATAAGATTATGAAATGTCAGGATAATTAGCAAGTTTCATATACAGATATTAATACCTTATTTTACATATGATTATAGGCATTCTTGGCATGGAAAAAGGCTGATACCCCCTTCAGATCTCTAAAATTCCACTGAAACCTTGTCACTTTCCTCCCTCAATTTTTTGGACATGGTCCCCAAAAGTGTAATAAGTCACTCAAATGAATGAATGAATAAACAAGCAAATAAACAGTCCAATAAATCAACAAATTGACTGAAAATAATCCTATGAAAAGCATTATGTTTTAATAAATTTGCAATTATAACTTAACTTCCACCTACTTCTTGGAAATTCTATGACATCAGAATTCTTTTGACCTTGAAGTAGAACCAAAGTCATACATGTAGAAAGTAGTTGCAGTAATTGTTATGGAAGTGCTCATGGGAAAGGAAATATAGTACAGGCTATGAGAAGAAATAATGTAACAATTTATTCAGTGAACTTTAGATATATAAGATAAAATTAGTGTGTGGAAATGATTATTTCTTAATTTTAAGGATAAAGTCCTAAGGGCCCGTTGTGAGCTATTTTCTGGGACTAGAGACTAAATATCTAAATCCATGCCCATCCCTCATCAGCAGTATCTCCTTGCCTTTATCTGACCAACCTTCACATCCCTTTGATTTCTTTCTTTCATTCTACAAGAAGAAAAACAAAAACAAGTTATTTAAGCAAAGGTATTCTGTGAAGCAAACATAGTAAATTATTCTTTGAACCTAGTGTACACTGTAATGTAAGAAAATACTTTATGTGCCTTAAAATGTTATGTAAACATTATGACTGTTACTACTACTCTTACTACCTCTCCTCCTCCTCCTTCTACTTCTACTACTACTACTACTACTACTACTACTACTACTACTACCACCACCACTACTAGTACTACTACTCCTACCACAAGTATTAAATATGAGATATGGAAAATTATTCTGCCTCACATTTAATAAGAAATAACAATAATAAAATAAGTCACATCTTATTAGGAAAGGATAAGTTTCTCTTCACAAAGAGTGACATATACATATAACATATGCACACACACATACATATATGTGTGCACATATGTGTGTATGTAAATGTGTATACACACATACACACGGTATATATATGTGTACGCATGTGTACATATACACATGCACACACATACATGCATACATACATACAAACATGTTTTAATGTTTGCTAGCTAGCTTTATGCTGTCTGGCCATATGGGTGAGGAATGACCTTAACTGATTGTCAGGGGTTCTACTACCTTTCCCTGGGGGGAAAAATATATGGAAAGAAGTACCTTTACATGACTTAATTTAAATTTCGGGTTGCTTTTCAAATTAAATCAAATAATTGGTGTTTTTATTGGGTTGATATAGCAAGACAGTGTATTTTGTGGAGTCTACATCATTTTCATTCAGGATCTAGTAATTTCTTACGTAAGTATAGAAAAAAAAATAAAATTAATTCACCCAATTAAGCACACACATGTACATGTCACTCAAAGGATTTTTTTTCTAAGAAGGTAGGGAAAAGATGTTTGAGGAATACAAGATTAAAATAAGTGATAATAAGTATAAAAATACTAGAAATACCAAATAAGTTATGTTTGGTATAGCACATATTAAATAGGATTAATTAGTATTTTTCCCCATGAGAACATATCAGGTTTTGGAAGCAAATTGGGCAAACTTTATTTAGAATAAAATGTCTACTGTCTAAATCAAAAAGTTAAATTGACAAATTGAATTCCAATGTTGATTCTACTTTCATGTTTCTCTTATAGGGCCCACTGGGATAGTTACATTATATATTCCTTTTGGTTTGGGACATTACTTAATTTTCTTAACTTATGAATATTTGTTTTTTCCTAAAATGAGCTGAAGTCTTTCATCAATTTTCTATTCCTCTTGAGTTCTAGTGACAAATAATAAAGACCAAGTACCAGCATCATTTCTTTGTAGAACAAAACCCAGATTGGTGCTTTTAACATTTTTGTCCTTGAAAAGTGGTGAGGATTCAGCTTATCTTTAAATTGAAAAATGGCCATAGCTTTCCTGTTCCTCTTCTAAATCCAAACAAGTGCAATGGAAAAAATAGTTTTGTGATTCGGAATTTGTCAGTGTCATCATCTGGGGGTGGTAGTTGTAGGTTGGGCTTATTTTTTTTTTAATCTTTTTAAAGCATTTGAATTTGGAGAGTTTCCTGGAAGTAATGATTTTTTCTGCTTTTTTTCCTCTAAAATTCCTTAAGAATATTAGTATAGCAATTCACATTTTAGAGGTGTGATTTTAGAGAATAAAATAAAAAGCTGCTTTTTTAATGGAAAATATATGTGTAGGTATATACAGGCACATATACATACATGTACATATGCATGTGTCTATCTCTCTAGTCCTATGTGGTGCTACTGAGATATATAGGGGACCCATGTAAAGGCTGGTTTCTTCAAAATTCATTGGAATTTGAAATTTGATAAGCATTTATAATTTTCTTTTCTGTGCCATGGGTGTTTTAAGCACTTGGAGTAGAAAGTCAATAATTAAGCTGTTCCTGACCTCAAAGAATGCATATTCTATTTTTGGTGGAAACATGTCTACAGATAAGCAGACATAGATATACATCTGTAAAAATATACAAGTTGAATGTAGTATGTACAAATGTATATAAATATGTGTTATATGCATATACACACTTCTCTCTCTCTTTATATGTGTGTGTGTGTGTGTGTGTGTGTGTGTGTAATGTTTATCTATCTCTATGCATCTATGAGGTGATTAAAGCTTGATGGGGGCAGGGAACCCCAAAGAAGAATCAGAAAAGACCTTTTAGAAAAGACAATTGAATTAGAGTTCCAAGGGATGTAGGAATTCCAAAAGTCAACCATGAAGAGGGAGGGTATTCACGGTGTGGAAAACAGTCTCTGCAAGGATGTAGAGATCAGCATGGCCTTTTTAGTTTGAATATAGAATATATTCAGTTGAGGAACTTATTGTCAGAAACAAGTATACGTGTAAATAATTTCATGGTTACTTGGAATAGTTCATGTAAATGGATAAAAGGGGACATAATGAAGGATGTTTGGGGGATATAATTGACAGCACTTGGCAATTCAATGGATATGAGAAACCAATCCATGTAAAGAGCTGAAGATGATTTGAACTATGAACCTGAGTGATTAAAAAATGAGAGTGCCATTTAGAAGAATATAGAAATGAGGAGGATGGAATTGTTTAAATGTCAGAGCTCATTTTAAATCAGATTTTTTCCATATAAACTATACATTTGATTGAAGTCTCTAAATCACCATTTGAGGCTTATTTTCAGTTGATTTTAGACTTTAATAGTGATCTTTAAAAAGAACAATCTATATGTTTAAATGGACAACTAGAATTTTGGAAGCTAATTGCTTGATCTGATTTAGAGAATTTTTTTTTTTCTAAATCTTTTGGTTAAAAAAGTAAAAATTATGATTGCTGTTTAGTATAAAAGAAAATTGCTTGATACTTGAAAATCAGTATGCCTTCTTGAAAAACACTTTCTGTAGATCCACTCATTAACTCATTACTAGAAATGTTAGCTCCTTTTGTTGTCTGTCTGGTGATAGAGGGTAGAAATGTTATATGATCATCTGTAAGAGGGTAATTTGCTAAAGTATTTCATACTAGTTTCAGTAATGACAATTGATACATTTTACTTCCAACTTGATTAATCCTACAGATTGAACTATTTACCTTTGACTTATATTTTCTTCTGGGTGCTGAATATAACTTCTCTCACAGTGACAAGTGCACAGGAGTCCTTCTTTGCTACTTTATTGTGTCTGGAATCTACAATGTAATGATCATAAGTACTGTTTCCCTTTATATTGTATATACTTTCTGCATACTTGCAGTTTTGGTTCAATACTAGGCAACTACTAGATGGCACAGTGGATAGAACATGGGGTAAGGAGTCAGGAAGAAGTTCTTATTCACTCTCAGACACTTCCCAGCTGTGACATTGCACAAGCCACATAATCTCTGTCTGCATTAGTTTGCTCAGTTCTAACATGAGGATAATTTCAGCACTTGTGATGAGGATCAAATGAAAAATTATTTGTAAAGCTGTTAGTACAATGACTGGCACATAAAAGCTACTTTCTAAATGCTAAAGATGATGATGATTATGATGATGATGATGATGATGATGATGATGGTGGTGGTGACGTTGATGATGATGATGATGGTAGTGGTGGTGAAGGTGGTGGTGGTGGTGGTGTTGGTTATGATGATGATCGTGATGATGAAGGAAGAAGTATTGTAATGCCATGCATAAGCAGATTTCCAGAAGAATGTCATATATGGAAAATAGCTTTTAAGATTCTGATTACATAGTGTAATGAACACTCTATTTATTCAATAACAAATCAAAGTAAAACATTCACAGAAATCAAGGTACAGCATTCACAATGTTACAACTTATCACAGAAAATCAAAATACAGCATTCTAACAATTTATCACTAATACGTCCACATAGTTTTCACCACAGTGGTCACAAAGTTTTGAACAAAGAACAATCATTTAGTAACTCAAGCATTCAATTATCTCAACCATTCAATCATCCTTAAGGAGGTTTGCCTCCTCAAGGGACACAAAGTACAAAATTCTCCACTCTTGGGCAACACTAAATTACAAATCAGTCACTTATTCAGCCATCAATCACTAAGTAAAATCATTTAGTCAATCAATCATTCAATCAACTCAATCATTCAATCATCTTTCATCATTCAGTATTCAAATCATCAGAAAATACACAATCACTCCACCCCTAGGTCACCAGTAAATTACAAATTCTCACTCAGTACACAGTATCCAAGTAAAGTCTTCTTTCAGCTTGACTTGGGGTGGTCTCTCAGATTCCCTGCATCTCTTTCCATGGTCCCAGATCCTACCTGGATTCACCAAACTGTCACCTGGATTCAAAGGCAGACACCTCCCAGGTCCTTGTGCAGTTCTCTGCACAGTCCCTTTTCCATGTTGAAGCTCACTGCATCCAGTCCACCTGAAATCCTTCACAGTCTCTGTTCCCAGAAAGCCAAGGCTTAACATAGCCACAAACAGGTTCATAGAAAGTAACAGCATCACAGTCATGCTTTCTCAGTCTTTAGCATCTCTGGCTGACCCCTGGAAAATCTCGACAGCCTCAGCTCTGCCTGGCCTTCAGCTCTGACTGGCCCTTGGAAATCCTTAGCGGCTCTGGCTGGCCCTTAGACTCAGCAGAAGTTTCAGCTGGTTCCCAGAATCAAAATCACTCCATCCAGGTTTTCAAAATGTAAATCAATCTCTCCAGCCTGTGGAGTGGCCAGCTTTCCTCTTCAGCCTCCCTAGCTCCTCTTCAACCTCCATGGTGGCAGAAGCTTCTGCCTCCACAGAGCTTGCTCCAAGAAGATCTGACTCTCCCTCTCTAGGGCTTTTCCTTATATAAAGTATTGTCCCTCCCTGTTCAGTCCCTTCCTGTTACATCAGCAATAGGAGACAGGAGTTCATACCTTCTCTTTCTTTAGCATAGGGTTGATTAATTACTAAGTGCTAAGTACACGTTGCCTTTGCCAATACAACGGGATCTTCAAATTCAAATTATATTACCATTAAAAGTACCTATACTAAGTATGAGATAAGCATGAGAAAAAAAATCCATCTCGAAAGAATTTCTGTTCTAATAGCCTGAATATTTTACATTGTGTAATAGTAACAAAATTGGAAGATAACTTTGTATTGGCAAGCTAATGGGTACTTAGCATCTAGTTTCAAATTAAGCCTCTATAAAGAAACAAGGTATAAACTCATGATGCTGTAACAGCAAGGGGCTGAAAAGGGAGGAGCTGATATGCATATAAGGGAAAGCATAAGCTGGACAGTCAGAATTTCCTGGGGTAAGCATTGTGGAGGCAGAGCAGATGCTGCTACAGATAGAGAGAGAGAGAGAGAGAGAGAGAGAGAGAGAGAGAGAATATATTTCTCTCAGTGAGCGTCTGGAGGCTGGGCTGCTACTGCTGTACTGAACTGAGAATTGAATAGAAATGAGAAGAGAAATGAGAACTGACACAGAACTAGGACTTGTGGTAGCAGAACATGAACTTTGGGTGGCAAAACTTCCAAGGGCCAGCTGGAGCTGCTGAAGACTGAGGAAGCATGACTGTGGTGCTGATATTTTGTACAAATATTGTCGTGCCTTTGTTATTATTTATGAATGTTATTGTGGCTTCATTAAGCTTGTCTTCCCAGGAACAGAGAAAGTGAAGAATTTGAGATGGACTGGACAGTGTGAAATCCAGTGCAGAGCGGTAACTACATGGAGAGCTGGACAAGCAACTGGGAGCTGTCTGCCTTTGAACTCAGGGGACAGTTTGATGGATTCATGCAGGAGCTACCTGCCTCAAGTGAAGATGGAAAGACATTTCTGTGAATACTGAGTAGTGACTGATGAAATTGTGATTTATTTGTGACCTAGGGTTTGATGGCTTTTGTATTTTCCACAACCCCTTAAGTGGGAACTGAGTAGTGACTGATGAAATTGTAATTTAATTGTACCCCATGGGTGGAGGGCTTTGGCTTTTGTACTTTGTGTCCCTTAAGGAGGCTAATGATTTATCCACTTATGATCCATAATAACCCCATGAAACAGGTAGAATAGTTTAATTGTACCCATTTTGCATAAGAATAAAGTCAGACACAAAGGTAATAGAGGAAGTAAGTGATAAAAGTCCAAACTCCAATCCTGGTTTTTAGGCAGTAATTTCAGTGATCTTTTTTGCTACAACATAGAAAAGCTATTAAATCAGAAATGAAAGACATCATCTTGACTCTTGGGCAATTGTCATTATTCTTTTAGTTTGAAACCCTGATTAGGACTTTATTTGAGAAAGTTAAAAAAAAAAAGAGTAATTCCCTCAGTAGTTCCACTGAAACAGTGGGATGTAAATTTGTAGACCACTGAACATTTTCCCCTCAAGGTATGCTTACCATTCCAATAGTGTAGTGACTTTTAGGGCTGAAATATGTACTTTTCTAGATGAAATATGCAAATGATATACAAAGCTGAGGACCTTTTTCAAACAAAAAAAATGACCATTTACAAGGTCTAAAGTGTATTAAATGGTCAGAGAAATTTAAAGAGAACATTAGGTTGGTGTTCCTGTCATCTCCAGAAAAAAAACAAACAAACAAACAATGAGTCTCTTGGTGGATGTTTGTTTTTTCTTTCTTCCCCAAATTGACAATGAACACATGCCTAATTTTGTTTTAAATCATGGTACTTTCAAAGAATGTATATTCAAAAGTAATTTTTCTTCAGTTCATGACAGGTTTCCTTACTTTTTAAATAGAATTCCATTAAGAAGCATATACATATTTCTCATGAATTAGAATTGTACTGAGTTAATGTGGATATATACTGAATTTTTTGTCATAAAATTAAAAAAAAATTCTTGGTAAATGTTATTAAAATTTGTCTTTTAGGGAATCCTAAAAGTTGGGATATTTATGTGGATAAATAATGAAGATAGATTTATAGATTTTGTAATATTCTGTGTACATTTCACTCAGAGACTGAGGAAATAAAATCAGATAAATAAGTACCTGGACAGCTAAGATGGGAGTTCACTAAAGAGATCCATGTTTCTCAAAATCTAGCTTATTTAATGATGTATAAACTTCAGGTTATTAATTTCCAACTTAAGGGTCCTCCCCATTTGATATTTTCTGGAACCATAATGAAATGAATTCCACCATTGCTACTAGAAATATTGTGCCAAACTACTCCTCTCACCATTCTTGTAAATCACCAAATAAAAGTATTCCTCACAAACCATCACTTCCTAAAATGCATTTGTCTTCAATTATGAGAAAATAAGCTCCTTGAAGGCAGAGATTCTTTTTGCCTTTGTATTTGTATTCCCATGACTAGAATAGTTCTTGGCACATTTAAATAAATACATGTTTTCATTCATTCCATATTTGAAGCTGTAAAATTAATCCTTTAGAAAAACAATACTAATAGCACAATGTACAGGGTAGTCACAGTAGGTAGATCTGAGTAAAAAGATCACTTAATAACCAATCTTTATTTTTTAAATTTTATTATAGTTTGCATCATTCATTTCCACAAGATTTTGAGTTACATATTTTCTCCCCCTCT
>JAQQSV010002810.1:10661-21421 GCA_028646515.1 Pseudochirops corinnae | reverse complement strand
GGCGCCACAGGCTCCATGTGACCACATTCAGCCTATTAAGGAACAGAGTATACTTTCAAATATCCAAGGGTCCTCAGAGTCACGTAGCCACATTAGCAAAGGGCCTAGGGGCAGGGAAGATCTTTAGATTCCCATAACAGAAGCTGAGGTTGATATTTATGGTTTAAGCTCAGGAATTCTGAGCTGCAGTGAGCTGTGTTGTTTGAATGTGTCAACCGACTTCAATAATATACTGAGTCAAGAGAAAGGGATGAAGGTACATACCAGAATCCAAAGACCAGTGGTATCAGCAGTCCATGAGTGGCCACTCCACTGTCAAACTCGGTGAGATACCTTCCCTCAAAAAAAAAATCATTTACATGCTATACTAAAGTTTGGAAAATCTGTTAGTCATTATTCATTTATTATACCCCACAAATTACTTATACTTGCTCTGTTTCTTGTATTAATAAATTCAATAATAATTTATTAAGTTCAGTGAAATATCGTAGGCATTTTGGCAGATATGAAGAACAAGCTTGTATCTTATCTTGCTAGGATATAAAAAAAGACACAATAGAGTACAGAATATAGTAAGTAGAGGAGAGGAGTAAAGTCCTAAGGGAAGAGAGAAGATGGAGAAAACACTTCTGACTGAAAAAAATTACTTAAGAGTTTATGTGGGAGTTATTATTTGAGTTGAGCATTTAAATTTGGGTAGGATTTTGAAGGGCAGAAGCAGTGAAGTCTTATTCAAAGCATGAGGAATGTAGTCAGCAAAGGCTGAAAAGTGAGAAAATTGTGTTACAATGACAACAATCAATCCACTATGACAAAAATGTGTAGCATATAAATGATAGTATTGGGAGATGATTCCAAAATGGAAAATAAGACACCACATATTGACAAACTAAGAAGTTTGGACTTTATGCTTTAATCAGTAACCATTAAAAATGTCTAGTTTTAGAAATACTGAGCGAAGGATTGACTAAATAATTAATATTTATGTAGCACTTTGAGGATGGCATGGTCCCATTTAACCCTTACAATGATAATGTAAGGAAGGTATTGCTATTACCTCTATTTTTATAAATGAAGAAATTGAATCTCAGTGGGATAAAATAAAATGTGCCAGGGTTAAAAAGTCAGTAAATGATTGAGATAAAATTCAAATTTAGGTCTTTCTGCCTCCAGTTCCAATGTTCTATTCTGCTATAGTGAGATAGCCAGTATTGGATTTTAGGAACATTTCTCTTTCCCCAGTTGGTTCCTTTATTTTTAGAGAAAGGAGGTGTATCAGAAACCCTCTGAGATACCAATCTATGTACACTAGCTTGGAGTCATTTTGCATTAGCAGTAACTGATTCTCTGTAGCTTAATTTAATCAGGACTCACCTCCATATAGTACTGGCCTTTTACTAATTCTCATTATCTATTCACATAGTGCCATGCTGAAGAAAATTCTATTGCTGTCCCAGATCAGTGTCACCTACTGTATGGTTTGTTAACAGCTAAAACCAGGCAACCAGAAGATGTCGACAAAATGTAACACTGCCAGACGTTATTTGATCAGTTATGAACTCCATATGAAGACATAGTTAAATAAATAAACTATTAGATTAGGACCAGCATGCTCAACATGGACACAATTAATTAATTTCCTGAAGGTTGTCTGACAATTGCCTGACAAGGACTCCAACAGTCTGAGAGTGAGTCTCCAGTGCTAAGTAACGATTGGATATTCCAAGCCAGAGTGATATGCGGTGCTATCTCTGCAAATTGAGGGATGCTGTAGAATACGGTAAAATTATTATAAAGTAAAATTATCTAAAAGACTATCAAGTTAACGTGTATGAGAAGTTGAAGGAAAATACTTTGAAATATTACTAATAATATCAAAAAAATAGTTTATAAACTGAGCAAATCTGAAAATCTTTAAGTTGTAGAATAGCTACAGATCTTCATTGCTAGAGGGTTTCCTTACCAGAAGCTCCTCACAGCGATAAAATCACAAGTCCAATTCCCTATGTCCCTCCCTACCAAAGTCAGTACAGATAGTGCTAACAAATTTTGAGGCTGAGAAAAAAAAAACTTAATCAATTTATTCAAGCTTTAAGGAAGAGAAAAAGCATTTAATATGCACCTACTATATCCCACGCATTTTACAAAACATTAAAATGCTAAGCATTTAACAGATACTTGACTTGTAAGGACTGTTACTTAGCGTAGTTTCTTGGACTGCTTCACTTTTTGATTTTCAGTATGTTCTTAATTTTGTCAAATGGATGAATAAGTACTTAGTGTTGAATGACTTACTGCTTGTGCAGTACTGTGCTAATAATGAGGGAAACAAATACAAAAACAATGAGGTAATCCTTACCCTCAAATAGCTTACATTCTAATAGGGAGAGATAACACATATTAAAACAGAGCTGCCAGGGAGTGTGTTTTAATGAGGGAAGTCATAGGGATATGTGAAGGTAGAATCAAAAATGAGTGGGCAACTTTTTGTATGTTAGTGCTAAAGGAGACTTGATAGTTTCAATTTTTGTGGCTTGAATGACTGATTGTGGTAGGATCTAGAAATGGAGAAATCAAGAAATTTATCATATTCAGGTGGGAATATGAAAACTACACTTTAAAATAGCATAGCTACTTACTATGTACACAGATTTTCATTGCGACAATGACTATTGTAATGAGATATTTCCTATACTGCTTTAATTTGAATGCATTTCAGTTTAAGTAGTCTTTAAATCATGATTATTTAAGCAATGTAATCATTCTATTTCAGTTACAGATGTGATATTATTAATAAATTTTATTCTTTAATGTTTTATGACTCCCATATTATTTTGAAGGTACTTAGAAGATTATGGTAGATAAGTCCATTAACATCTCATTTTTGTTTTTATAATTACTCCTATGTTTGTGACTCCTGTTGTCTTTGTTTAGAATGACATAATGACCCAATCAGAATTCATTAGAATAGGTTCAACCCCTCATTGTAATATTCATTCTCTTATTACTTGTTAACCAATTAAATTTGATTGCCATTCTCTGGAACGCCTACTTTTCCAAGGCCATATAAGTCTTGAGACCATAGGTATTTGGCATTCAAGAGTAACATTTACCTCTTTTATTAAAATACTAGCATTATTAATAAAATGGTTAATTACCCAGAAATTATGTCTCTCAGACTTTTATAATGTCACAACCTAATATACAAAGAATAAGGCAAGATACCAAAGACCAATGCAGTAGGAAGATTAAAAAAAAAAAAAACAACTTTTAAATGTGTATTACAGAGTCTGAGTTGGATTGACCTTTCTGATTCTTGTAGTCCAGAGTTTCAAAAACTTATTTGGCCTTTAAAAAAAAAATTTACTCAGCATCCTCCTAGAAATCTTTTTTTAACCCTTCAACATTTAAAAACAATTTGCATCATTTAAAAAATTATATATATACATATCTATTTATATTTATACACACATAAATGATACATCTAAATTTACTAATGAATTGTAAATTTGTAATATTTTTCCTGCATCGAAATTTTGATGACATAACATTGCATAATGTAAACGTATAGTAACTTATTGTAAACAAGTTGTTACATGAAATATGTTGAAATTTCCAACAATGTGTGACACACTCAATTTCCAACACTGTTTTAAGACTTGTTGTATTGGTTATAACATGCATTTTGTGTTTATTAAGAAAATAATTTAATCACTATGACTTTACCTTTGTTACATAGCAGATGAAACATGTATGAATAGTTTTTCAAAATTATTTTCTCTTCTTTACTTACGCTTTCACCACCCTCTTATTTTTATTCAATACCCCCTAATTGTACCTGAGGCTACCACCATACCCTGGATCATTCTAATACCCCCCAGAGGGCAGTATCACTCAATTTGTGAACCAACCCATACTTGTACAATAAGTACACTGATCTTAGAATGAGAGGACCTAGTTCCAATTCCAAACTTTGGTGCTTACTAATTGTTGGATAAGTTGGGGAAGTTAACCTCCTTGGGCTGCAGTTTGCTCATCTGGAAAACCAGGTGATATGACTGGATGACCTATTCAGCTTCTTCTAGTCTTTAATCTATGAAACTATGATCCCAAAGGAATAGTCATCCTACTTTCACTAGAAAGATCTTGAGCAAAGGAAAACTCACTATGTCCCTCAGGAGCTGTTATATTTTGAGACATCTATAATTCTTAGGAACTTTTCTCTTTATATCAAACCTGAAAGGAGATTGGGTTAAGAAAATAAATATTCATAATTAGATCTTTAATCATACCTAAAAAGTTCTATGGTACTCAGTTTTGTTTTGTTTAATTCTTTACTCTATTTTGGTAAGGTATGTCTTATAACATTTTTTGGTTGACATGGCTTAAGAAATTGTTACTTGTCAATCTATTGGTCAAAAGCCTCTTCAATTATCTAGCCTAGGCCTCAAAAAATTAACAGAAGTAAAGGTTGGGTGGTTTACCTCTGAAAAAAGGGGAGGAAATGGCCATGTCAGTGATCTCCTGTGGCCATCAAAGTATTAAGATAATTTATATATTTGTGAATTTAACTGATTTATACAGAGTAATGAAGTAGATAAATAGCAAACCTTGCAGTTAGCTTGGCAGGGGCTTAAGTTCTTTATCTGATACATATTGGGCTAGTGCCATAGGTTTGCAAAGTGGACAATATTGTCCCCTGGGGGAACTGGAAAAATCTGGGGGGGGGGGGTAGTAAAATTCTCATTCAGTTAGGGGGCATTAAATAAAAATAAAGGGGCAGTGGAAGCATAAGGAAAGAAGAGAAGAAAAAATTTTGAAAAACTGGTTTACCTGTTTCATCTGTTATATAACAGAGTTAAAGACATAGTGATTATGTTATTTTTTCAAATAAACAAACAAAATGCAAGTTATAACCAATCAATGGTCAAGTTGACTGACAAATCTTAATAAGCAAATGTTGGAAGGTAAGCATGATGTGTACTGTCAGGAAGACCAACATACATCTGCAGGGATGTGTGCATGTAATGATTTGTTTACAATGTGATACTGTACAGTTACATGACATAACCTTGTGTCATCAAAAATTCAATGCAGAAAAAAAACACTACAAATATACAATAAATTATTGAAGAATTTAAGATGTGTAATATTAAAAATAGATGTTATATAATATGTATACATATATATATATATATATTTCAAAAAAATTAAAGAGTTAAAAGAGATTTCTGAGGCAGGGGGGCACTGGGTAATTTTTTTTTTAATGGGCAGTAGGCCAAATAAGTTTGGGAACCTCTGGCCTAGGAAAATCTCTTAACTTCCTAGTGCTCCCAGGGAATTTTGACTCTGAGAGAAGGTAGCAATTTACTTTGGTTAAATAAGTTCCTCAAAATTTCTTTCTCTACCTCAAACTCCTCCCCACCCAAATGTATTGAAATTTTCTCCATCAAGTTCTATATGATTTTATGGTGGCATGGGGATTGCCATGTATATAAAAAGCTGTGCCAGACTAGTATGGTACTAGTGTGGAAACTCTTACGAAACTGGAAAAACTTGAGTACAGGCTCAATGATGGCCAGAGTCTATGCTCTAAGGATCTAAGTCTGAAAAAAAGTTCATCCCCAATATGTTAACTAACAGGTGATCTTTTTTTTTTTCTTGAAACTCAGCAATTTGAAAGTATAATCCAATATTTAAATTGTGAAGGCTTCAATGAAGGCTGTTCCCAAATGGATGAAATCCTAGATTTTTAAAGATCTGAAGTAACTGTTTTATTATTATGAGTAAGTATATTTTTAATCTATAAGTGAAGGACTATTAAGTTTTCTTAGTCAATGTTCATGTCTAAAGGATGTCTAAATGCTTGCAATTCTTAAATTATCACTAATCACCTGGGGGCAGTGACCAGAGGCAATGGAAAAGAACAAGTAGCAATGAAACATTCTCCTAAGGATATGAGCTACAACATCAGTTTCTCAACAGGGAAGGAAATGTCTGGGGGAAACAGAAAATAAAGGAAGGGAAGGACAATGCTGAATATTACTTCTTTGATTCTAGATATAAAAGTGTGTGTGTGTGTGTGTGTGTGTGTGTGTGTGTGTGTGTGTGTGTGTGTGTGTGTGTACTACAGCAAAAGATAACTGACTGTATTTCAAATCCCCAGGCAAGGCCATGAAACATTTTGCCCATTTTCACAGCTATTCAAAAGAAATTGGCATTTTTAAAAATATATGAAAAGATTCCCATGAAAGAAATATTAAGAGAATCTTATGAATACTAAAGTAATATATGTATATGTAATATAAATAATATTTATGTATTCCAACATGCATTTACATATTCTAATATATATTTACATGCAATATTTATATATTTTAACATATATATGTACATGTTTATATACACACACAAAGTCCTGAAGTAGCACTTAAGTAACTGAGGAATAACAAATAACAGTGATGACTGACTCCCAGACACTAAGATATTAAGGTATATTGAGGGTTTTGCATATACAGTGTTTATGTGTTTCCTAATCCTATTTGTATCATTTAATGAAGTTCATTTCTGTCTGTTCTGCAGAGAGCTAAGCAGATTTTAGAGTTTGAAACTTATGAATGAAACAAAGCAATGTACGTAAAATTTTAAAGACTTTCTTAGTGATATATTAATGTGAGAAACTATGATAGGGTCCATGATGATTTTGTTGATAAGGAGAAGGAAGAAGAAGATGAAGAAGAAGCAGAAGAGAGGGAGGAGGTGAAGGGGAAGAAGAGGTGGAGGAGGAAAAACAATATCAGGGGCAGTCTCTCTATCGATAGAAAATACTTTTCTAATACCTTACCAAAACACAAATGATGAACTTGGTTCTACTCATGCTGGTGGATTAATAGTGTGGGAGTTATTTACACGCTCAAGTCATTTTGAACACCTGTGCCATTTTTCAGTCTTCACAATAGGGATAATACAACTTTCTTGTTCTTTATCTCATGGGGACATGGTGAAGATTAATTGAATTTTTTTCATCAAGTAACAACTTGCCAAGTTCTTACATATCTGAAGAGATTACTTTTAAAAGATGTGATATGATGATGTAAACAAAAATCATTCACTCAAGTTCAGCAGGAAATTTGATGGAGATTGGTCTATTAATCAATTATTTTCAAGACCTTAGGTACCCATAATTTGTTTATAAACTTTTACTTGCAATCCTATTGCAATAGCCTTCAGCTGCATGTCAAAATCCTTCTCATTTAACAAACTTTATTGACCCTTCAAAGTCTACACACTGGTATATTAGAGTTTAATTGATCTGGGTGATTAATGGAAACTCAAGAGAACTATGTTTCTTTTTTATGAATTTTTCTGATTCTTCTATCTGAATTTATGGAAAATTAGCTCCTGGGGTAAACCATTTTAAAATATGATATAATCACTTAATTAGACTAGGGAAATTAACAATTAGCTATTATTTCTTATAAGAAATCTTTCAAACAATGTGCAAATATCCTTAAGGCAGCAGAAAATAAATAAACTACTTTTTTTCCCCCTAGGAAATCCTTATAAATTTTTATTTTATTGATTTGTACATTGGTGTGGCTTTTTCAAAGTCAACTTTTGATAAACATGAAATATTATGAGGCAGATTAAATTTCAAATGGGCCCTTTGTGGGACATAAAGACTGATAAAATGAATGATCCTTATTATTTTGTGGATATGGCCTCTTATTTGCAGTGAAAAACATGTCAATTAAATGTATGGAGCATGTGTTGTTGTTAACATTTACCCATCCTCTAACAAGAATAAAGATTTTAAAGTATATTAATTGTCTAGGTGATTCCCTCCTTTTGTTATATTTAAATATATGTTTGCAAATATATATTATATATATACATATATACATACATATACATATATATGAATTGGAGGAGATTGTGAAAAAGTAAAAAAAGGAAAACATAAAATGTTTGAAAAACTAATGAAAAATAATAAGGAAACTCAAAGTTGTAGCTGACACACAGAAATAAAGTAGTAATGGAAAAAATAACAAAGAAAAAACAATATTAAATGATTGACTTGCTCTCATGCCTTATTTGAAGCTATTTCTTGCTTTTACAATTAATTTGCTCACTGTTTTAGTGGTAAACTGTATTATTCTTTGCTGTGAGGTACTGGAATCCATTGCATATTGAACGCTGATGCATTATGGGAGAGTTGAGAAACTGGTGCATGAAATTTTAAATGCATATTCCATAAGAGTCAAGGCAATCCTAGCAAAACTCATGGTCCAGTCTTTGACAACCATTTAATTCTTACTAATACTTTAAAAGGTATTTCTCTACAGCTGTAGGAAGAAAAAAATGATAGTTAAGGTGACAAAACAGGAAAATGACAAATGTCAGAGAAGATGTGGGAAAATTAGATCACTAATGCCTTGTTGGTGGTGTTCTGAACTGATCCAGCCATTCTGGAGAGCATTTTGAAACTATATACAAAAGGCAAAAAACCATAAATAACCTTTGAACCAGCAATACCACTACTAGGTCTGTATACCAAAGAGATCATGAAAAAGGGAAAAAGACCCACATGTACAAAAAGATTTATAGCAGCTTTTTTTGTGGTGGCCAAGAATTGGAAACTGAGGATATGTCCTTCAATTGGGAAATGACTGAACAAGTTATGGTATATGAATATAATGGAATACTATTGCTTTATAAGAAATAATGAGCAGGGGAGTAGAGCTAATATGGCAGAGTAGAAACAGGACTTCTGCAGGGCTCTGGCTTCCACCTCCTCTAATACATGTAAAAAAAAATTACTCTAAATAAACTTTAGAGCTACTGAACCCACAAAGTGATAGAGAAAAACAAATCTCCCACTAAAGGAAGGCCAGCAGGCTGGCAGGAAGGGTCCATCCCAGTGGGCTGGGAGCCAAGCACAGTCCCACATGAGTTCCAGTTTTAGCACCAGGGCAGCCCCTACCAGCCACAGCTGGAGGAGACTTCAGGAGAGTAAATCACCAGCAGCTGTAGCAGATTCAACTACTCAATCCACAAATGCCAAAGACAAATAATGGTCAGTGTGGAACTTTGTTGGAACAGGGGAGCATGGTCCAGCTGCTACCCCCAGAGTGAGAAGGAGAGGAGGCACAGTGGCTGCAGTGCTGCCATGTGGCTGCTTCCTGAGCTCCTGGCCTACAGATTGTAGGGGGAGCAAGCAACCATTTACAGGGCAATTGCTCTTGCTTTGATCTGCTTGGATCTGGATCGTGAACTTGGGTGGTGGTCCTGGGGTGTGTTGCCAGTGAGCCAGAGCTTGTGGGGGCTTTAGAGAAGGAGCCCTTTTAATAGTTCTGGCAGCTTCAAAAAACCCAGAAATTTGGGACATAGCTCTCTCCATCTGGAAGCTGAGTTCTACCATAGCAAAAGGTGCAAAAGTCAAGTACTTGGCTGCCAATATGAGCAAACAACAGAAGCACAAACAAATGATAGAATCCTTTTTTGGGGACAAAAAGGATCAAGGCATAGAGTGGGAAGAAGACAGCAAAGTCAGAACTCCTGAATCAAAAGCCTTGAAGAAAAACATGAATTGGGTACATGCCATGGAGGAGTTCAACAAGGATTTTGAAAATTTAGTAAAAGAAGTAGATGAAAAATTGGGAAGAGAAATGAAAATGATGCAAGAAAATCATGAAAAGCTAGTCAACAGCCTGCTAAAGGAGACCCCAAAACACAATGAAGAATATAACACCTAAAAAAATGGAGTAACTCAAATAGCAAAAAAGGCCCAAAAAGCCAATGAGAAGAATGCCTCTAAAAAGCTGAATTTTCCAGATGGAAAAGGAATTTAAAAAAACTCACTGAAGAGAATAACTTCTTCAAAATTAGATTGCAATAATTGGAAGCTAATGACTTTATAAGAAATCAAGATACTATAAAACAGATCAAAACAAATAAAAATATAGCAGGCAATGTGAAATATCTCATTCAGAAAAAACAAACAAACAAACAAACAAACAAACAAAAAAAGTCCCAACAACATTGACCTGGAAAATAGCTCCAGGAAAGATAATTTAAAAATCATTGGTCTAACTGAAAGCCATGATAAAAAAAAAAAGAGTCTAGAAACCATCTATCAAGAAGTTATCAAGTAAAATTTCCCTGATATTCTAGAACCAGAGGGCAAAAGAGAAATTGAAATTATTCACCGTTCACTTCTTGAAAAAGATCTCTAAAAGAAAACTCCTAGGAATATCATAGCCGAATTCTAGAGTTCCCAGGTGAAGGAGAAAATACTGCAAGTAATTAGAAGAAACAATTTGAGTATTGTGGAAACAGAATCAGGATAACACAAGACCTAGAAACTTCTACATTAAGGGATCGAAGGACTTGCAATATGATATTCCAGGTGATAAAGGAGCTAGGACTAAAACCAAGAATCACCTACCCAGCAAAACTGAGTATAATGCTACAGGGAAAAATATGGTCATTCAATGAAATAGAGGACTTTTAAGCATTCTTGATGAAAAAACCTGAGATGAACAGAAAATTTCACTGTCAAATACAAGAAGCAAGAGAAGAATGAGAAGATAAAAAGGAAAAAGAAATCATATATATGTGTGTATGTGTGTGTGTGTATGTATAGGAGGATATACGTGTATATAAATATTTATGGGAGTTTGGGCATTTGTATGTTCACATAGACAGAAGGCACAGGATGAGTTGAATAGGAAGGGATGGTGTCTAAAAATAAAATTAAT
>JAQQSV010002810.1:0-10561 GCA_028646515.1 Pseudochirops corinnae | reverse complement strand
TTGACAGTGAAATTTTCTGTTCATCTCAGGTTTTTTCATCAAGAATGCTTAAAAGTCCTCTATTTCATTGAATGACCATATTTTTCCCTGTAGCATTATACTCAGTTTTGCTGGGTAGGTGATTCTTGGTTTTAGTCCTAGCTCCTTTATCACCTGGAATATCATATTGCAAGTCCTTCGATCCCTTAATGTAGAAGTTTCTAGGTCTTGTGTTATCCTGATTCTGTTTCCACAATACTCAAATTGTTTCTTCTAATTACTTGCAGTATTTTCTCCTTCACCTGGGAACTCTAGAATTCGGCTATGATATTCCTAGGAGTTTTCTTTTAGAGATCTTTTTCAAGAAGTGAACGGTGAATAATTTCAATTTCTCTTTTGCCCTCTGGTTCTAGAATATCAGGGAAATTTTACTTGATAACTTCTTGATAGATGGTTTCTAGACTCTTTTTTTTTTTATCATGGCTTTCAGTTAGACCAATGATTTTTAAATTATCTTTCCTGGAGCTATTTTCCAGGTCAATGTTGTTGGGACTTTTTTTGTTTGTTTGTTTGTTTGTTTGTTTGTTTTTTCTGAATGAGATATTTCACATTGCCTGCTATATTTTTATTTGTTTTGATCTGTTTTATAGTATCTTGATTTCTTATAAAGTCATTAGCTTCCAATTATTGCAATCTAATTTTGAAGAAGTTATTCTCTTCAGTGAGTTTTTTTAAATTCCTTTTCCATCTGGAAAATTCAGCTTTTTAGAGGCATTCTTCTCATTGGCTTTTTGGGCCTTTTTTGCTATTTGAGTTACTCCATTTTTTTAGGTGTTATATTCTTCATTGTGTTTTGGGGTCTCCTTTAGCAGGCTGTTGACTAGCTTTTCATGATTTTCTTGCATCATTTTCATTTCTCTTCCCAATTTTTCATCTACTTCTTTTACTAAATTTTCAAAATCCTTGTTGAACTCCTCCATGGCATGTACCCAATTCATGTTTTTCTTCAAGGCTTTTGATTCAGGAGTTCTGACTTTGCTGTCTTCTTCCCACTCTATGCCTTGATCCTTTTTGTCCCCAAAAAAGGATTCTATCATTTGTTTGTGCTTCTGTTGTTTGCTCATATTGGCAGCCAAGTACTTGACTTTTGCACCTTTTGCTATGGTAGAACTCAGCTTCCAGATGGAGAGAGCTATGTCCCAAATTTCTGGGTTTTTTGAAGCTGCCAGAACTATTAAAAGGGCTCCTTCTCTAAAGCCCCCACAAGCTCTGGCTCACTGGCAACACACCCCAGGACCACCACCCAAGTTCACGATCCAGATCCAAGCAGATCAAAGCAAGAGCAATTGCCCTGTAAATGGTTGCTTGCTCCCCCTACAATCTGTAGGCCAGGAGCTCAGGAAGCAGCCACATGGCAGCACTGCAGCCACTGTGCCTCCTCTCCTTCTCACTCTGGGGGTAGCAGCTGGACCATGCTCCCCTGTTCCAACAAAGTTCCACACTGACCATTATTTGTCTTTGGCATTTGTGGATTGAGTAGTTGAATCTGCTACAGCTGCTGGTGATTTACTCTCCTGAAGTCTCCTCCAGCTGTGGCTGGTAGGGGCTGCCCTGGTGCTAAAACTGGAACTCATGTGGGACTGTGCTTGGCTCCCAGCCCACTGGGATGGACCCTTCCTGCCAGCCTGCTGGCCTTCCTTTAGTGGGAGATTTGTTTTTCTCTATCACTTTGTGGGTTCAGTAGCTCTAAAGTTTATTTAGAGTAATTTTTTTTTACATGTATTAGAGGAGGTGGAAGCCAGAGCCCTGCAGAAGTCCTGTTTCTACTCTGCCATATTAGCTCTACTCCCCTGCTCATTATTTCTTATAAAGCAATAGTATTCCATTATATTCATATACCATAACTTGTTCAGTCATTTCCCAATTGAAGGACATATCCTCAGTTTCCAATTCTTGGCCACCACAAAAAAAGCTGCTATAAATCTTTTTGTACATGTGGGTCTTTTTCCCTTTTTCATGATCTCTTTGGTATACAGACCTAGTAGTGGTATTGCTGGTTCAAAGGTTATTTATGGTTTTTTGCCTTTTGTATATAGTTTCAAAATGCTCTCCAGAATGGCTGGATCAGTTCAGAACACCACCAACAAGGCATTAGTGATCTAATTTTCCCACATCTTCTCTGACATTTGTCATTTTCCTGTTTTGTCACCTTAACTATCATTTTTTTCTTCCTACAGCTGTAGAGAAATACCTTTTAAAGTATTAGTAAGAATTAAATGGTTGTCAAAGACTGGACCATGAGTTTTGCTAGGATTGCCTTGACTCTTATGGAATATGCATTTAAAATTTCATGCACCAGTTTCTCAACTCTCCCATAATGCATCAGCGTTCAATATGCAATGGATTCCAGTACCTCACAGCAAAGAATAATACAGTTTACCACTAAAACAGTGAGCAAATTAATTGTAAAAGCAAGAAATAGCTTCAAATAAGGCATGAGAGCAAGTCAATCATTTAATATTGTTTTTTCTTTGTTATTTTTTCCATTACTACTTTATTTCTGTGTGTCAGCTACAACTTTGAGTTTCCTTATTATTTTTCATTAGTTTTTCAAACATTTTATGTTTTCCTTTTTTTACTTTTTCACAATCTCCTCCAATTCATATATATGTATATGTATGTATATATGTATATATATAATATATATTTGCAAACATATATTTAAATATAACAAAAGGAGGGAATCACCTAGACAATTAATATACTTTAAAATCTTTATTCTTGTTAGAGGATGGGTAAATGTTAACAACAACACATGCTCCATACATTTAATTGACATGTTTTTCACTGCAAATAAGAGGCCATATCCACAAAATAATAAGGATCATTCATTTTATCAGTCTTTATGTCCCACAAAGGGCCCATTTGAAATTTAATCTGCCTCATAATATTTCATGTTTATCAAAAGTTGACTTTGAAAAAGCCACACCAATGTACAAATCAATAAAATAAAAATTTATAAGGATTTCCTAGGGGGAAAAAAAGTAGTTTATTTATTTTCTGCTGCCTTAAGGATATTTGCACATTGTTTGAAAGATTTCTTATAAGAAATAATAGCTAATTGTTAATTTCCCTAGTCTAATTAAGTGATTATATCATATTTTAAAATGGTTTACCCCAGGAGCTAATTTTCCATAAATTCAGATAGAAGAATCAGAAAAATTCATAAAAAAGAAACATAGTTCTCTTGAGTTTCCATTAATCACCCAGATCAATTAAACTCTAATATACCAGTGTGTAGACTTTGAAGGGTCAATAAAGTTTGTTAAATGAGAAGGATTTTGACATGCAGCTGAAGGCTATTGCAATAGGATTGCAAGTAAAAGTTTATAAACAAATTATGGGTACCTAAGGTCTTGAAAATAATTGATTAATAGACCAATCTCCATCAAATTTCCTGCTGAACTTGAGTGAATGATTTTTGTTTACATCATCATATCACATCTTTTAAAAGTAATCTCTTCAGATATGTAAGAACTTGGCAAGTTGTTACTTGATGAAAAAAATTCAATTAATCTTCACCATGTCCCCATGAGATAAAGAACAAGAAAGTTGTATTATCCCTATTGTGAAGACTGAAAAATGGCACAGGTGTTCAAAATGACTTGAGCGTGTAAATAACTCCCACACTATTAATCCACCAGCATGAGTAGAACCAAGTTCATCATTTGTGTTTTGGTAAGGTATTAGAAAAGTATTTTCTATCGATAGAGAGACTGCCCCTGATATTGTTTTTCCTCCTCCACCTCTTCTTCCCCTTCACCTCCTCCCTCTCTTCTGCTTCTTCTTCATCTTCTTCTTCCTTCTCCTTATCAACAAAATCATCATGGACCCTATCATAGTTTCTCACATTAATATATCACTAAGAAAGTCTTTAAAATTTTACGTACATTGCTTTGTTTCATTCATAAGTTTCAAACTCTAAAATCTGCTTAGCTCTCTGCAGAACAGACAGAAATGAACTTCATTAAATGATACAAATAGGATTAGGAAACACATAAACACTGTATATGCAAAACCCTCAATATACCTTAATATCTTAGTGTCTGGGAGTCAGTCATCACTGTTATTTGTTATTCCTCAGTTACTTAAGTGCTACTTCAGGACTTTGTGTGTGTATATAAACATGTACATATATATGTTAAAATATATAAATATTGCATGTAAATATATATTAGAATATGTAAATGCATGTTGGAATACATAAATATTATTTATATTACATATACATATATTACTTTAGTATTCATAAGATTCTCTTAATATTTCTTTCATGGGAATCTTTTCATATATTTTTAAAAATGCCAATTTCTTTTGAATAGCTGTGAAAATGGGCAAAATGTTTCATGGCCTTGCCTGGGGATTTGAAATACAGTCAGTTATCTTTTGCTGTAGTACACACACACACACACACACACACACACACACACACACACACACACACACACACACACTTTTATATCTAGAATCAAAGAAGTAATATTCAGCATTGTCCTTCCCTTCCTTTATTTTCTGTTTCCCCCAGACATTTCCTTCCCTGTTGAGAAACTGATGTTGTAGCTCATATCCTTAGGAGAATGTTTCATTGCTACTTGTTCTTTTCCATTGCCTCTGGTCACTGCCCCCAGGTGATTAGTGATAATTTAAGAATTGCAAGCATTTAGACATCCTTTAGACATGAACATTGACTAAGAAAACTTAATAGTCCTTCACTTATAGATTAAAAATATACTTACTCATAATAATAAAACAGTTACTTCAGATCTTTAAAAATCTAGGATTTCATCCATTTGGGAACAGCCTTCATTGAAGCCTTCACAATTTAAATATTGGATTATACTTTCAAATTGCTGAGTTTCAAGAAAAAAAAAAAGATCACCTGTTAGTTAACATATTGGGGATGAACTTTTTTTCAGACTTAGATCCTTAGAGCATAGACTCTGGCCATCATTGAGCCTGTACTCAAGTTTTTCCAGTTTCGTAAGAGTTTCCACACTAGTACCATACTAGTCTGGCACAGCTTTTTATATACATGGCAATCCCCATGCCACCATAAAATCATATAGAACTTGATGGAGAAAATTTCAATACATTTGGGTGGGGAGGAGTTTGAGGTAGAGAAAGAAATTTTGAGGAACTTATTTAACCAAAGTAAATTGCTACCTTCTCTCAGAGTCAAAATTCCCTGGGAGCACTAGGAAGTTAAGAGATTTTCCTAGGCCAGAGGTTCCCAAACTTATTTGGCCTACTGCCCATTAAAAAAAAAATTACCCAGTGCCCCCCTGCCTCAGAAATCTCTTTTAACTCTTTAATTTTTTTGAAATATATATATATATATATGTATACATATTATATAACATCTATTTTTAATATTACACATCTTAAATTCTTCAATAATTTATTGTATATTTGTAGTGTTTTTTTTCTGCATTGAATTTTTGATGACACAAGGTTATGTCATGTAACTGTACAGTATCACATTGTAAACAAATCATTACATGCACACATCCCTGCAGATGTATGTTGGTCTTCCTGACAGTACACATCATGCTTACCTTCCAACATTTGCTTATTAAGATTTGTCAGTCAACTTGACCATTGATTGGTTATAACTTGCATTTTGTTTGTTTATTTGAAAAAATAACATAATCACTATGTCTTTAACTCTGTTATATAACAGATGAAACAGGTAAACCAGTTTTTCAAAATTTTTTCTTCTCTTCTTTCCTTATGCTTCCACTGCCCCTTTATTTTTATTTAATGCCCCCTAACTGAATGAGAATTTTACTACCCCCCCCCCCCAGATTTTTCCAGTTCCCCCAGGGGACAATATTGTCCACTTTGCAAACCTATGGCACTAGCCCAATATGTATCAGATAAAGAACTTAAGCCCCTGCCAAGCTAACTGCAAGGTTTGCTATTTATCTACTTCATTACTCTGTATAAATCAGTTAAATTCACAAATATATAAATTATCTTAATACTTTGATGGCCACAGGAGATCACTGACATGGCCATTTCCTCCCCTTTTTTCAGAGGTAAACCACCCAACCTTTACTTCTGTTAATTTTTTGAGGCCTAGGCTAGATAATTGAAGAGGCTTTTGACCAATAGATTGACAAGTAACAATTTCTTAAGCCATGTCAACCAAAAAATGTTATAAGACATACCTTACCAAAATAGAGTAAAGAATTAAACAAAACAAAACTGAGTACCATAGAACTTTTTAGGTATGATTAAAGATCTAATTATGAATATTTATTTTCTTAACCCAATCTCCTTTCAGGTTTGATATAAAGAGAAAAGTTCCTAAGAATTATAGATGTCTCAAAATATAACAGCTCCTGAGGGACATAGTGAGTTTTCCTTTGCTCAAGATCTTTCTAGTGAAAGTAGGATGACTATTCCTTTGGGATCATAGTTTCATAGATTAAAGACTAGAAGAAGCTGAATAGGTCATCCAGTCATATCACCTGGTTTTCCAGATGAGCAAACTGCAGCCCAAGGAGGTTAACTTCCCCAACTTATCCAACAATTAGTAAGCACCAAAGTTTGGAATTGGAACTAGGTCCTCTCATTCTAAGATCAGTGTACTTATTGTACAAGTATGGGTTGGTTCACAAATTGAGTGATACTGCCCTCTGGGGGGTATTAGAATGATCCAGGGTATGGTGGTAGCCTCAGGTACAATTAGGGGGTATTGAATAAAAATAAGAGGGTGGTGAAAGCGTAAGTAAAGAAGAGAAAATAATTTTGAAAAACTATTCATACATGTTTCATCTGCTATGTAACAAAGGTAAAGTCATAGTGATTAAATTATTTTCTTAATAAACACAAAATGCATGTTATAACCAATACAACAAGTCTTAAAACAGTGTTGGAAATTGAGTGTGTCACACATTGTTGGAAATTTCAACATATTTCATGTAACAACTTGTTTACAATAAGTTACTATACGTTTACATTATGCAATGTTATGTCATCAAAATTTCGATGCAGGAAAAATATTACAAATTTACAATTCATTAGTAAATTTAGATGTATCATTTATGTGTGTATAAATATAAATAGATATGTATATATATAATTTTTTAAATGATGCAAATTGTTTTTAAATGTTGAAGGGTTAAAAAAAGATTTCTAGGAGGATGCTGAGTAAATTTTTTTTTTAAAGGCCAAATAAGTTTTTGAAACTCTGGACTACAAGAATCAGAAAGGTCAATCCAACTCAGACTCTGTAATACACATTTAAAAGTTGTTTTTTTTTTTTTTAATCTTCCTACTGCATTGGTCTTTGGTATCTTGCCTTATTCTTTGTATATTAGGTTGTGACATTATAAAAGTCTGAGAGACATAATTTCTGGGTAATTAACCATTTTATTAATAATGCTAGTATTTTAATAAAAGAGGTAAATGTTACTCTTGAATGCCAAATACCTATGGTCTCAAGACTTATATGGCCTTGGAAAAGTAGGCGTTCCAGAGAATGGCAATCAAATTTAATTGGTTAACAAGTAATAAGAGAATGAATATTACAATGAGGGGTTGAACCTATTCTAATGAATTCTGATTGGGTCATTATGTCATTCTAAACAAAGACAACAGGAGTCACAAACATAGGAGTAATTATAAAAACAAAAATGAGATGTTAATGGACTTATCTACCATAATCTTCTAAGTACCTTCAAAATAATATGGGAGTCATAAAACATTAAAGAATAAAATTTATTAATAATATCACATCTGTAACTGAAATAGAATGATTACATTGCTTAAATAATCATGATTTAAAGACTACTTAAACTGAAATGCATTCAAATTAAAGCAGTATAGGAAATATCTCATTACAATAGTCATTGTCGCAATGAAAATCTGTGTACATAGTAAGTAGCTATGCTATTTTAAAGTGTAGTTTTCATATTCCCACCTGAATATGATAAATTTCTTGATTTCTCCATTTCTAGATCCTACCACAATCAGTCATTCAAGCCACAAAAATTGAAACTATCAAGTCTCCTTTAGCACTAACATACAAAAAGTTGCCCACTCATTTTTGATTCTACCTTCACATATCCCTATGACTTCCCTCATTAAAACACACTCCCTGGCAGCTCTGTTTTAATATGTGTTATCTCTCCCTATTAGAATGTAAGCTATTTGAGGGTAAGGATTACCTCATTGTTTTTGTATTTGTTTCCCTCATTATTAGCACAGTACTGCACAAGCAGTAAGTCATTCAACACTAAGTACTTATTCATCCATTTGACAAAATTAAGAACATACTGAAAATCAAAAAGTGAAGCAGTCCAAGAAACTACGCTAAGTAACAGTCCTTACAAGTCAAGTATCTGTTAAATGCTTAGCATTTTAATGTTTTGTAAAATGCGTGGGATATAGTAGGTGCATATTAAATGCTTTTTCTCTTCCTTAAAGCTTGAATAAATTGATTAAGTTTTTTTTTTCTCAGCCTCAAAATTTGTTAGCACTATCTGTACTGACTTTGGTAGGGAGGGACATAGGGAATTGGACTTGTGATTTTATCGCTGTGAGGAGCTTCTGGTAAGGAAACCCTCTAGCAATGAAGATCTGTAGCTATTCTACAACTTAAAGATTTTCAGATTTGCTCAGTTTATAAACTATTTTTTTGATATTATTAGTAATATTTCAAAGTATTTTCCTTCAACTTCTCATACACGTTAACTTGATAGTCTTTTAGATAATTTTACTTTATAATAATTTTACCGTATTCTACAGCATCCCTCAATTTGCAGAGATAGCACCGCATATCACTCTGGCTTGGAATATCCAATCGTTACTTAGCACTGGAGACTCACTCTCAGACTGTTGGAGTCCTTGTCAGGCAATTGTCAGACAACCTTCAGGAAATTAATTAATTGTGTCCATGTTGAGCATGCTGGTCCTAATCTAATAGTTTATTTATTTAACTATGTCTTCATATGGAGTTCATAACTGATCAAATAACGTCTGGCAGTGTTACATTTTGTCGACATCTTCTGGTTGCCTGGTTTTAGCTGTTAACAAACCATACAGTAGGTGACACTGATCTGGGACAGCAATAGAATTTTCTTCAGCATGGCACTATGTGAATAGATAATGAGAATTAGTAAAAGGCCAGTACTATATGGAGGTGAGTCCTGATTAAATTAAGCTACAGAGAATCAGTTACTGCTAATGCAAAATGACTCCAAGCTAGTGTACATAGATTGGTATCTCAGAGGGTTTCTGATACACCTCCTTTCTCTAAAAATAAAGGAACCAACTGGGGAAAGAGAAATGTTCCTAAAATCCAATACTGGCTATCTCACTATAGCAGAATAGAACATTGGAACTGGAGGCAGAAAGACCTAAATTTGAATTTTATCTCAATCATTTACTGACTTTTTAACCCTGGCACATTTTATTTTATCCCACTGAGATTCAATTTCTTCATTTATAAAAATAGAGGTAATAGCAATACCTTCCTTACATTATCATTGTAAGGGTTAAATGGGACCATGCCATCCTCAAAGTGCTACATAAATATTAATTATTTAGTCAATCCTTCGCTCAGTATTTCTAAAACTAGACATTTTTAATGGTTACTGATTAAAGCATAAAGTCCAAACTTCTTAGTTTGTCAATATGTGGTGTCTTATTTTCCATTTTGGAATCATCTCCCAATACTATCATTTATATGCTACACATTTTTGTCATAGTGGATTGATTGTTGTCATTGTAACACAATTTTCTCACTTTTCAGCCTTTGCTGACTACATTCCTCATGCTTTGAATAAGACTTCACTGCTTCTGCCCTTCAAAATCCTACCCAAATTTAAATGCTCAACTCAAATAATAACTCCCACATAAACTCTTAAGTAATTTTTTTCAGTCAGAAGTGTTTTCTCCATCTTCTCTCTTCCCTTAGGACTTTACTCCTCTCCTCTACTTACTATATTCTGTACTCTATTGTGTCTTTTTTTATATCCTAGCAAGATAAGATACAAGCTTGTTCTTCATATCTGCCAAAATGCCTACGATATTTCACTGAACTTAATAAATTATTATTGAATTTATTAATACAAGAAACAGAGCAAGTATAAGTAATTTGTGGGGTATAATAAATGAATAATGACTAACAGATTTTCCAAACTTTAGTATAGCATGTAAATGATTTTTTTTTTGAGGGAAGGTATCTCACCGAGTTTGACAGTGGAGTGGCCACTCATGGACTGCTGATACCACTGGTCTTTGGATTCTGGTATGTACCTTCATCCCTTTCTCTTGACTCAGTATATTATTGAAGTCGGTTGACACATTCAAACAACACAGCTCACTGCAGCTCAGAATTCCTGAGCTTAAACCATAAATATCAACCTCAGCTTCTGTTATGGGAATCTAAAGATCTTCCCTGCCCCTAGGCCCTTTGCTAATGTGGCTACGTGACTCTGAGGACCCTTGGATATTTGAAAGTATACTCTGTTCCTTAATAGGCTGAATGTGGTCACATGGAGCCTGTGGCGCC
>JAQQSV010002809.1:6902-21933 GCA_028646515.1 Pseudochirops corinnae | reverse complement strand
AGAGACAGCATAACAGTCTAATTCTTGATAAACCAAAGAATGAAAACTTCGAGGGAGATTCCTCAGAAGGAGTTCCCTAAGTCAATGGAAATCCTAACTCTGGGCAAAGACAAAAACTTAAGTGTTATATTATTTAATGAATACAATGTCAATAGCTCATTGATAGACATGATGCTGTAGTGTATTCAGGGCTAGTCTCAGAGTCAGAAAGATGTAGATTTAACTACCTCTGACACTTACTTTGTGTCCCCTTAGCTTCTCTGGGTGTTAACAAATGCCCGTGGGCTTTACTAGGTGATAGAGACTGTGACCTGAGTCGATAGTGGTTTTTCTACGCCAGGAGTTCTCAAGATCGATGAAATTTTCATTTATTCAGATATTGTTTCTTTATCTTAGGTCCTTTTCCCCATAATGCATTTTTCCTGCTTGATTTTTTTATCTACCCATTTTTACTGTTGCCTTGTCTGAAATTGTGATTGCCTTTTTGCATTCAGTGGAGGGAAAATAAATTTAACATCTTAAAAAAAAAAAGAATGTATATTCTTTGTATTCAATGTAGAGCCTATATTGGATTGCATGCTGTCTTGGAGAGCGGGAAAGGGAGAGAGGTGAAGAAAATTTAAAACATATGCAAATGAATGTTGAAAACTAAAAATAAATTTTAACTTATATTAAAGGGGGGAAAAAAGTTGGTGCTAGTATTCACTAGAGAAGCCATACTCCAAAATCTATTTTTTTTTCATTATCAACCACCATCAGAAAACATTTCTTTTGACATGATGCCAGGATGCAATATTCTCAAAGTCTTTATTCATGTTTGACCTTTAATAGAATTCCTGGTGCAAGAGATAAATTCAAATTGTTGTATCTTTAAAGCAGGGGTTCTTAACCTGAGGTCCATGAACTTGTTTTTTGATATTTTGAGAATTATATTTCAATAGAATGTGTTTCCTTTGTAATCCTATGTACTTAAAAATATTGTTCTGAGAATTTGGAGTATAGGCTTCACCTGACTGCCAAAGGGGTCTGCAATATACAAAAAGGTTAAGAATCCCTGTTTTAAGGTCATAATATACTTGAAAATTCTGTATCGTACTTACATGAGAGATTTTTTCATGAAATCTGTTCTGTAGAGACATTTTCATGAGAAGATTTTTGGTGCAGAGGACAGAGCTGGCTACTGAGTCAGGAAAACTGGGTTTAAGTCTAAACTATGGGACCTTGGACCAAGGGTTTACTCTTTCTGTGCTCTGGGCAATTCTTTGCAAGGAGTTGTGCAACTTCTAACTTGGAGTATCTTCACTGGGGGAATTCAATAAACTTACAGCTCCAGATACCACCATGCTATCACCATCACCATCCTACCCCCACCCCTCTCAAAAGGAATATTTTCTATTCTGAAGCAGGATTTGAACTCAGGTCTATAAGATAACACCATGTGGTAATATTGTGCTAGAAGTTGGAGTGACAAAGATAGAGATGCCAGAGGTCCTACTCCCAAGAAAAAATACAATCTAATAAAGGAAAAAATATATATACACAAGTGAGGTAAGAGCATAAATACAAAATGGCAGAGGGGAAGGGTACAGGTAAAGGATATAAGATATTGAAGATAGAGACATCCTTTTACCTGGGGTGGGGATAATCCAGGAATACTTTGTGGAAGAGGTTGATGATGGGGGGATTTCAATAGTGATGAGCATCAGGGGTGGTGTATTCTAAGCATGGAAGTTGTTATGAGCAAAACCATGGAGATGAGAGAGCCACGACAAGATCAGGCAATGGAAAGTTATCCCATTTGGTTGGAATACATACTGTTTGAAGTGAAGTTATATGAGAAAAGACTGGAAATAAAGGTTGGAGAGCTAGACTGTGGAAGACTCTTACTGATAGGATTAAGAATTTGTCCTTTATCCATTGGGGAATAGTTGAGAGTGTAGAACTTGGAGTAAGAGAGATCTGGGTTCAAATTCTATGACGTTTACTTAGCTGTGTGGCCCTGGACAAACCATTTCTTCTCTGTGTACCTCATACAACTCTCAGATTTTCTACTGCGTCACTAATCAGTTAGAGAGAAGTCAAGTCATCTGGCCTGTTGATGAATTTTTGAAAGAATTGGCAGAGATGACTGGTAGATATAATGCTTGGCCATTCTTCAGTAACCTATGAAAAATCATGGAGAATGGGAACGGTACCATAGCAACGGAAAAGAGCAAACTCCCCGATTTTTAAAACATGGGAGAGAATGAAATCTTCAAAGTATAGACTAGAAAACTTGGCTTTGGTTCCTGGCAAACGTAAAATGTATTAATAATGAGAGGCCAAGTGAACATCCTGAAAAGGAAATGATCACAAAGAACTAACATTCCTTCATCAAGAACAATCCCTGCCAAACTAACCTTATTTCCTTTTTTTTTTTTTTTGACAAGGATATAGTTATCAGGGGTATGTTGGAAATACCATTTACTTAGGTTTTAGCAAAATATTTGATTAGACATCTCATGTACTCATGGAAAAGATGGAGAAATGTGGGCTAGAAGACAATTCAAATAAATTGAGAGCTGATCTCATGAAAGGCTTGTCAGAGACTGTAAGAGCAGAAAATTGACTTCATTCTGCCTAAATCCCAGCACCTTTGATTCACTGGAACCTACCTGAGCAGAATTTGGCAAGCATGGACAAAAAAGCCTTCTCTCGGTAGCATTATACAATTGTACAGAGGATTACCTATTCTTAAAGGTAATTTTCAGAAGAACTATAAAATTTTTCTGGAGCCATATGGTTTGTTCACCATTTAGCATTAAGAGATGTTTAAATAAAACATCATTTGCATGCAGCAATGTTTCAGGATTTACACTGAGGAAATTCTTTAAAAAACTTATTTTCCCTGGAAAATTATCATTCCTAGTAAGGTAAGGATTGTAGGATTAAGAAACTTCAATGAGAGCCTTCAGTGAATATGCCATTTCATCAATGTTGCTACTTTCTTCCAATGGTATAGACCAGTGGTTCTCAAACTTCTTCGTCTCTGGACCCCTTCATACTCTTACAAATTATTGAGGACACACCCCTCAAGAGATTTTGTTTGTGTGGGCTATACTGAGAGACATTCAGCATATTAGAACTTAGAACAGCACAGCATTCTGTTAGGGTCATTTAGTTAGGACGTTGGATAGGGTGCCAGAGTTGGAGTCAAGAAGACCTGAGTTTAATCTTTGACTCAGACACTTGCCAACTACATGACCCTGGGCAAATCTTCCAATCTCCCCATCTCAGTTTCCTTGTCCATAAAGGAGGTATAATAACAGTATCTGCCTCCCAACGTTGTTAGGAGGATCCAGTGCTATGCAAACCTTAAAGCAACGCTGTATGAATGCCGGCTCTTATTGTCATATATGTATGGTTCCGAGCATTTGCACAGCAGAGGAACCAGTGGACTTGAAAGAACTATGCCTTACAACCCAAACCCAAACTGAAATATGACTTGAAAACAAAACAAACCATGAAGAGACTGATTCAATTATGTCTATTCTGTCAAAGAGTGGCACTTGAGGACCTAGAGGGCCACGTGTGGCCTCGAGGCTACTGGTTATCCACCCCTGCATTTGCATAATACCTATTATGTGTCACACATTGTACTAAGCCCGTTTTTTTTTTTTTTTACAAAGATTGTCTCATTTGATCTTCACAACAACCCTAGGAGATTATACTATAATTTATATATAATTTATAACTAAAACCTAGGAGGCAAGGACTGTAATTTTATCCCATTTTATCCCTGAGAAAACTGAGGCAGACAAAGGTTGAATGGATTGCCCAGGGTTACATAGCTGTTGACTGAGGTTGAAGTTGAACCCAGGTGCTCCCTGACTCCCGGCCAGCTCGCTATCCACTGCACCATCAAAATATCATTTTTAGTCCTGGAAGGCCCCTTCTCTTTCTGTACTGAGGGTGGAAAAAGGAAGTAGAAGGCATTAAAAATTAGATTGTCCTTAAGATATCTGTAAACACTTGCTTCATTGTTGGCAGTAGCAATGCCAGATCCTTAGAGGCAGCTGAGTGGTGCAGTGTTTAGAGCACTAGGATCTGGATGGGATCATGAAGATGTGGGTTCAAATTCAACCTCAGACATGCATGAGCTGTGTGATCTTGGGCAAATCATTTAACTTCTGGCCAGCATCAGTTTTCTCATCTGTAAAATGGAGATAATTATAACACCTACCTCCCAGGGTTCTCATGAAGATGAGATCATTTTTATAAAATGTTTTATAAACCTTAAAGCACTGTATAAAAGATATTCTCTTTTTGTTATTGTCCATTGATCAACAAATAAATAACCAGCATTGATTTCTTGCTTTAAATGAAACCAAAGAATAAAAGGGGGTTATAGATAGAAGACAGGTTAATTGGTTCTCCCTTTGAGAAGCAAAGAAGGGAGCTGGCAAAATTGGTTCTATTGTACATTCAAAGGTGAGAAATGTCTGTTCACAGAAGATTGTAGTCAACCTTTCTCAAATGATATTCTTCAGAAGAACACATCTTTATGGTCCAACAATTGACTGAAATTCATAGAATTAGCATGGCTTCATTAAGAACAGTTTCTGCCATTACTAAGCTCATTTCCTCTTTTGACAGTTACTAAGCTAGTTGAGATCCCAGGGGTAATTCACTGGAGTCGACATTGAATAATTAATGACTGTTTTTTGGGTCCAGCCATTAAGCCAAGTTCTAAATCCATCTAATTGTGTTGTCATCTAACCCATCTATCTCCATTTTCCACAGAATAGCATGAGAAATTGTATCAAATGCTTTGATAAAATCTTAGTAAGCTCTACCTGCAGAATTCCCCTGCCCCACAAGTGCAGTAACCCTTAAGGAAAAATACAGTTGGTCTGGTAGGTACTATTCATGACAGTACCAGCCAGGTTCTTTGTGAAGGCCACTTTCTTTTCTAAATATTCATTAGCCATGTGTTTAATTGTCCATTGACTTTCAGTCAATTGTTGGACCATAAAGATGTGTTCTTCTGAGGAATATCATTTTTGAAAGGTTGACTACATCTTCTGTGAACAGATGTTTCTCATCTCCTTTGGATGTACAATAGAACCAATTTTGCCAGCTCCCTTCTTTGCTTCTCAAAGGGAGAACCAATTAACTTGTCTTCTATCTATAACCCCCTTTTATTCTTTGGTTTCCTTTAAAACGAGAAATCAATGCTGGTTATTTATTTGTTGATCAATGGATAATAATAAAAAGAGAATATATTTTATACAGTGCTTTAAGGTTTACAAAACATTTTACAATTTTACTCTAGATCAGAGATTCTTAACCTTTCTTCATGTCATGGGCCCCTTTGGGAGTCTGGTGAAGTATACAATGAACCTCTTCTCAGAAAAAATGCACAAAACAAAATATGTAGAATTAAAAAGTCAACCAATTCTATTGAAACAGTATTAAGTAAAAGGGAAAAGGACTTACGTTTACAAAAATATTTATAGTAGCTCTTTTTGTGGTGGTAAAGAATTGGAAATTGAGGGAATGTCCCTCGGTTGGGGAATGACTGAACAAGTTGAGGTATATCAATATAATGGAACACTATTGTGCTATAAGAAATGATGAGCAGGGGGATTTCAGAAAAACCTGGAAAACTGTACATGAACTGATGCTGAGTAAAGTGAGAAGAACCAGGAGAACACTGTACATACTAATAGCAACATCATGTGATGATCAGCTATTAATGATTTAGCTCTTCTCAGCAATGTAATATTCAAGACAATTCTAAAAGATTTATGATAGACAATGCTATGCACATCCACAGAAAGAACAATAGAGTCGAAATGCAGATCAAAGCATACTATTTTCACTTTTTTTTGTTTGTTTTTTCAACAGTTTTTCCCTTTTGATCTGTTTCTTCTTTCACAACATGACTAATGCGGCAATATGTTAAACATGATTGCTTGCCATCTTTGGTAGAGAGAAAATTTTGGAACTCAAAAATCTTATGAAAAATAAATGTTAAAAAACTATCTTTACATGCAATTTGAAAAAATTGAAAAAATATATTTATTTTAAAAATAGATATTAAGTGATTTTTTAAAAAAGAAAAAGCAAATGCATAGACCCCACCTTAAGAACTCCTGAATTTGCTTTTTGTCAGGAATAAGTCAAGATCATGGGCATCTAGTTTATAGATTCTACTCTTCCTTTTTCTGAAAATCAAGAAGACATTTGCTCTTCTCCAGTCATTGGGCACCTCTCCAGTCTTCTTTCAAGCATTACCAACAGTGGCTCAGCAATCATATATGCTATTTCTTTCAGGAGCTGAGTATGGACTTCACTGGGCTAGGTGACTTGAATTTCTTACCATATAATCTTACTTATCTCAGATACTAATTCCCTCTTGTCCTCTATTGTTCTGTCCTTTCCAGTCAAAGGTCATTCTTGGCAGAGAAAACAAGAGTTGAATAACACTCTTCCTTCTATTTCTGCAATATCCACACCAACAGTGGCCCTCTACCTTCTTTCCTCTTCCTCTTTCCCACGATATAATTAAAAACAACGACAAAGAAATAAAAGAGACCCCTTCTTGCAAACCATCATTTATGACTTACCAATCATTTCCTCCCCGTTGGTGAGAATCATATTGAGAGTCAGATTTTCCCCACCTCTTGAAAAATTGAATTATCATTAAGCCAAGTTAAGAAATCTTTAGCTACTCTGCCTAGCACCCCAGCAGTTGTCCAGATAATTGAAGTCTTCCATTATTTCTTTTGCTCTTTGGAGGAGCAATTGGGGTTAAGTGACTTGCCCAAGGTCACATGACTAGTTTTGTGTTAAGTGTCTGAGGTCAAATTTGAACTCAGGTCCTCCTGACTCCAGGGCTGGTGCTGTATTCAATGCTGTGATACCTAGCTGCCCCCGCCAAAGTCTTCCATTATTACTATGTCTGCAACTAAGCCACCTTTGTGAACTGTTTCCCACACTCCTCATCTATTCTTTCTTTCTGTCCAGGTTACCTGCAGGATATTTCAATGATGAAATTGTTTCTGTCTCTGCCTCCACTGGGGCAGCTAAGTGGTGCGGTGGATAGAGCATTGGACTTGAATCAAGAAGACTCATCTTTCTGAGTTCAAATCCATCATGAGACACTTTCTGGCTGTATGACCTTGGGTAAGCCATTTATCCCTACTTGCCCCAAGTTTCCTTATCAGTATAATGAGCTAGAGAAGGCAATTAAACCACTTTGCAAAGAAAACCCTAAAATGGATTATGAAGAGTCAGACAAAACTGAAAATGACTGAACAACAAAATGTTTCCACTGATCTTCATCCATCTAGTCTCCATTATATTTCTGCTCTCAGGTTCCTGGATCTCCTCCCTTCCCCTCCACTTTTTGATATATAATGCTACCTTGCCTCTTTTCCCCTCACCTTTTTATTTTAACAAATCCCATTTCTTCCCAAAAATTATCCCCATCCAGACCCGGATTCTAGCCAGCTCTCATCTGATTAAATCTCAGTGATATCTAGGAGCTTCTTTGCTCTTGGTGTTAGCACCTCTCACTCATCTTGCTAATCACCTACATCCTGGGCATCTGTGTGTAGACATTTGGGGTCATGGGTTTTTCTACTAACTCTTTTCTTAAATTTTGTCACCTGTGAACTTCTGGGTATATCAAGTACTCTTCTTCCTTAGCCGCTCTCTGGTATCTAACTGGGTGGAAGTCACTCTTCTCCACCTCTAAAGGTCATTCATACAATCTATGACAAGGCTTTCACCTGGATGGCTGATGGATTTGGTTATGTACATACCTGCCTTTCACTTTCTTAATTTATTTAGTCAGGGCCGTATGTACTGCGTTGTCAGGAATCGCATCTAAGGAATCTGGAGAAAACTTGAGTTATGTTTATACAAGGAAAGGGAATTGACCAAGTCAATGAGTTTTTATTAGACACTTTGTGCCAGACACCGTGCTAAGTGCTGGGCATACTAATGTAAGTCGAAAGGACAGTCTGTCTTCATGGAGCTTACAATCTAATGAGGAAGACAATGTACATAAGGAAACTGAAAAGGAAGGCACCCACGCAGGGAGGAAATGGTTGAGAAAGTCTGGACAATAAAGAGTGCGGTGCTGAGAGGAATAAAGAGTGGGCTGGCCCTGGCATCTTGCTTAAAATGCAGATTCTGGGAGGAATCAGCCAATCAGAAGAAATTTCAGAGATAGAAGGTACTTCTAGTGTGAGAAGTTTAGGAGTGCAGTGAACTTTCAGGGTGGCATGGTAGAGAAAGTCTACGGTAGGGGTTTTGGTCAATGAAGATAGGTAATTGAGACCCAATAAACCTTTGTTCCCCCTCAGGAGTAGGTTTTACCTGTTTAACCCAAATTATTATATTGTACACCTCAACTATTACAGGTTCATAAATTTAGTGGTGGAAAAGACCCAAATGGTCATCTAGTCCACCTAGTCTAGTCTTTTTTTTTTTTTTATGTATAATGAGAACAGCCATTGAGGGCTCAGTCTTAAGAACATGATCAACACGTTCTACCTGGTGTCAACCAAGTATCAAGCCTTGGTGAGCCTGCTTTGGGGCATATATTTTGGAAGGGCCCATTTTCTGACTCAGAGAATACACATGTATCTTGATGGCTTCTTGTTGGTGACAGGAGACCTAGAAAGTACTTTCTGAGAAGATGTAGCAAGAACTGATATCAGTTCAGAAATCTCTGAAACTAGGAACCCCATCTTCTCTGCCACCACTGTCCCTGGGGAGAGTAAAGCTACATACAAGTTGCTCCTTTGTTTGAAATCATGAACCATGGAAGCTTAGAACTAAGAAGGATCCCACTAGCTATTTCATTTCATAGATGAGGAAGTATTAATCATAAGCCTCATTCTCTCCTTTGGAGCTCAGGAGGGTATAAACAGCAAATCTTCCCAAATCTAGAGGAAAGTCTTAGTAACTCCTACCTCATCATTTATCCTCCAAACATGCACTCTCTGTGCTCATGATTTTACAAGCAGAATAGGCCATTGCCAACAAAGGCGAGCGCAAAAAGACAACCTGCCCACACAGATTCTCACCTTGGCCCTGTTCTACTCTGAGTCAACCTCCTTCAGGGCTACACAACCAGGTTTCTACTTAGGAATAAAAGTTGTTTATAAGGGGAAGATACATTCTCTCTCCCTCAGGCAAGGACTCACTCACCAAGGATTTCTCTCGGGTGGAATGAAACAGCCCTGTATCCTGACTTCTCTGGGAGGAATGGAGGTGCATAGGGTAGGACTATAGGGTAGAATGGGTGTGGGGCTAGGCCAATGAAAGGGTAGCAAGGGGCTGAATTGCTGCCAAAATTATCATTTAACAAAACAGCTCTTTGCTTTGAGAGTGGAATAATCTGGGAGGGTGATCACCTTAGGCTCCCCAAAGTCAGTTAAGTCTCTCTTCAACCTCAATCATCTAAAAGGAAAAGGAAAATTAGCCTTGTGACCTTGGGCAAGTCACTTAACCCCAATTGCCCTGCCTTCCTCCCACCAAAAAGCAAACAAACAAAACAAATAGATAGATAAATAAAGAAGGAATAAATGAATAAATCAATAGGAAAAGGAAGTATCTGAAGGACTAGCAATTGAGAAAATGTACTCTGAAGGACTGAGCAACTCTAGATGCTCCTTGCTGTAGGGATTTCAATACATCCGTCCTCAACAAGAGTGGACATGGAAAGGATTTATAGTTCCTGAGTTAATTGGCACAGATTGTGTGTGGATGTGACTGTGACACATAAATAGATATACTTATTTTTGGTGTCTTTAAAGTGCATTGTATATAATGCATAAAAAACCCCACACAATTCATGTATAAAACAAAAAAATTTAGATGTGTGCGTTTTACATATGTATAATGTAGATCTTGATATAAATATATACAAGATTAAATATTAACATATCTACATACAGATTAGTAGCTTAAACTATTTAGACAACTAAGACTTAAAACTACTAAGACTTTTAGACAATATTTATACAAATACCTGAATAATATAAATTTATATAATACACACATATATGTATATATACATACATACACACACATGTAATTTCTAACCTAACTCCATCTATTTCATTTTGACAAATAACTAAATTACATCTTTACCCTTCAGTATTCAACTAAAACCTCATGCAGATGGGAGACAACTTCCTTATCCCTAAATAACCGTGGGACCAATTTTCTTCCGACAAGTTTTTAACCTGTTTCTCATAAAAACTTTGCCAAGGACTAGATAAAACAGGTACTACAGGTTAGTGTTGTCTGTGAAGAGTGCTTGGACCTGCTTAGTAAAAGCTGGTGACTTTTGTGTTGTCCTTTCTCCTTGATGAGACAGCAAAACCTTAACCTCTAACACCACCACCAGCCCTAAAGGAAGAGAGTTCATGGGGATGCTAGGTGGCACAGTGAATAGAGTATCGGCCCTGGAGTCTGGAGGACTTGCAGACACTTAACACTTACTAGTCATGTGACCTTGGAGCTCAGGAGGTGAGTCACTTAACCCCAATTGCCCTCCAAAAAAAAAAGCAAAAACAAACAAACAAACAAAAAAAGAAAGAGAAAGTTGCTTCTCAACTGAGTTGAGGTGCTGTTCCTTGTGACTGATGCTGCTTTTGCCCTCTGAGGTTACCAGGACTGCATACTAATGATGCTGGCCGCCATGTTTATAAACAGGTTGCAGAGCCCTGGTGGGCACTCTCTTATTTGATCTGGTGAGTTAAATGCTGTGGGTATTATTAATCCTGCTTTACTGATGGTAAAACAAAGACTAAAAGGTTAGTTTGCTCATTTGTTTGTTAACTAAGTGGCAAGATTCACACACCCTTCTCTCCCGATTCTGAGTCCAGGGTGCTGGTCTGGTCACTAGGAGGACGACTCCTCAAAAAAATTGGGAAAATACCCATGATATCATGCCAATCAGGTTATTTCCATATAATCTATGATGGGAGAATAGAGAGTGTTGTAAAGGAGTTAGGAGCAGGCCTTCCCTTAACATAACTGGAAAAATATCCAGAAGTCACCCAGAAAATGCCCCATTGCTTTCTACATTTGTTTCTTGTAAATTCATAATCTAAACTTTGAAAGAGAAATAAATCAAAGGATTTGAACAACAGATATCAAACAACTATGTCTTGCTAGAAATAAAATCAGATCACCAAATACATAGAATGAAACCAGTGTACTAGGGTTGAAAGATAGAAGTAACATCCATTTTGTAGGCAAACTTAATTATTCTGGATATTAGTGTTAGGTTTGGAGTGGGGCAACAGGAGATGGTTGGGAGAGGCTGATGGTAGGGGAAGCATGATTTGATTGACTGTGTTATGATGGGTTGTATTCAATTATGTAATGTGTGTGCCTGGACACAGAGTGATTCATCATTCATTTAATAGCATTTATTAAAGGTCTAATGTATGCAGTGCACTATGAGAGATGCTAGGGAAGAAACAAAATTTAGGTATGACAAAGTCTCTGCTCTCATGGAGTTAAAGCAGCTCCTTGAGTTGGGTACAAACACAAATAAGTATAATATGCAATATTACATGATAAGTGAAATGTAAAACAAATTGCTTTACATATATAGATCAAGGTGGGGGAGGGATGATTGTTACTCACCTGAAAGGTCAGACACAGCCACATGGATAAAATGGCATTTGAGTTGAATTTTAAGAGATTTAAAAATTCAAAATCAACCAAGAGCCTTTTGTGTTTAGACTCTGTGATAGAAGTCGGAGATCCTAAGACAATAATGGAACACGTCTGCTCTCACAAAGATGGCGTTCTTTCAAATGTATATATACAAATATAGACAAAGTAAATACAGGGTAATTTGGTGATGAGGAGACACACTGACAGGTGTTGGGAAAGGGCCTCATTTCTGGCTGTTGTATCAAAGATGGCTAAGAAGAGTCAGAGAATGGAGGCAGAGAGATCCATTGGGAGGCTATTTCAATAGTGCAGAATGTGCTGGGGCCAGCTTCAACAAGCTCATGAGAGCTGTTTATTGAATTTTCAAATGCCGTAAATCAGGGTTTGTTTTGTTATTTTGTTGACTGTCAAGACTTAGAAAGTAAATGGAAAAAATACAGATTCAACTTAAATTAAATATTTGTCCTATTTTTCAAGGAGCCAATTGTTAAATATTTATCAACACATCCATGAGGAGGGTAGTAAGAAAGGCTTGCACAATTAATTCTGCTATAACTTGACATATATGTTCCTAAAAATCAACGCACTATGCAAAATTGCCCAATAAAAATCATAAGGCTGGGGCAGCTAGGTGGCACAGTGAATAGAGCACCAGCCCTGGAGTCAGGAGGATCTGAGTTCAAATCTGGCCTCAGACACTTACTAGCTGGATGATCCTGGGCAAGGCCCTTAACCCCAATTGCCCAGCCTTTCCCCCTCCAAAAAAAGCAAAAAAATAAATAAAAGAAACAAAAAGTCTTATGGTTTAGGGCCACAGTCATCAGTGTCATAAAAAAAGTTAGGAACCTAATAAAAACAGTAGCACAGTTTTATACATGTTCAATGGTTAAGAAATTCACATATCTACAATAAATAGTCGCGCAGCAATGGTCTCAAGCTAATGCATTGCCTTTGACCTGGCTCATTGAACTGGCAAAGTTGATACCAATGGGCTAGAGCATAGCTTGCCTTGGTGGAGCTTCAACTCCAAGATGCAGGGGCTGGGCTCAGTCACGGTGGAAAATGTCCAAGTGTGTGGAAGACAGGAGGGTTTGGCATGCCTACAGCACCACCTGGTATACAATAAATATAGCACTTTATCTTGAAGAAGAACTGATGTTTGCTTGTAGAAGTAGATATCGGAAGACATTGTGAGCTACTGGGAAGGGATCTACATTCTTGCTATTTCTCACAGTTGCAAAAAGTACATCAGCAAACTCAAAATTCATTGTGCTTGAATTATTCCCTAAAATAGCAATCATATCAGAACAAATTCAGGTTTTCAAGACAAGAGTTATAGCAGAACCGATGGCTCTAGGAAGAAAGAGGTATCTGGATAGGGAGATGTTGGAGAAATGGAATGGACAGAAAGCTCCTGAAGGAGAAAGCAGTATTTCAAATTGTCTTTGACAGAGGAGAAATGGGGCTGAGGGACAGAGAGCAAAGAACATCTGTTTTGTTTCTTTTCTAGTCATGTTTCAAACCTAATATTGTCCTTAAAGAGAAAGGCTAAGTTATCCCCAAACTTGCCCAAATACTTTATCTTGTTAGCATTAACATGTGGAATTATTATTACTATCCTGTCTCCACCTTTTTCAATAAAGTTCAAAGAGAAAAGTCCTGCAGTAAGTCACTATGTCTGTGTACTATTGTACAGGTAGATAAGATGACAGCTTTTTGGGTAAATGAATAAAAAATAATGGGGTGTAAATTTATGTTCAGTAAGCTCACTGAAAGATGACTGGGGATTCCCCATCCAGCCAGGTAGCACAGTGAATAAACTATCAGCCCTGGAGTCAGGAAAACTCATATTCCTGAGTTCAAATCTGGCCTTAGACACTTACTAGTGGGGTGACCCTGGGCAAGTCCCTTAACCCTGTTTGCCTCCATCTGTAAAAGGAGTTGGAGAAGGAAATGGCAAACCACTCCAGTGTCTTTGCCAAGAAACCCCAAATGGGGTCACACAGAATCGAATGCAACTGAAAAACATGTATTTGTGTGTGTATGTATATATGTTTATGTAAAAAAGAAAATAATCTACTGCATGCCAATATCTTGAAAGCCAGGAAGGCTCCCAAAATAACCATGAAGTGGTGCTTGGGCTGAGTCCTATTGTCCAATCAGGGACAGCAGAGTGAATTGTGTTTAAGGTGTGATCTTTAAGAAAGAAATCCAGCCAGTAAAATCCAAGATAACGAAGTAGGCCTTCAAAATTTACCTTCCTTTTGGCAGAACATCCTCAGGTAAGGTCATGATACCCCATGTGGGGATGGGAGAGGAGAGCAGAGGAGCCTGGGGAGAGGAGATGAAATTGGCCAGCTGGGTCTTCATGGGGACAGCTCAGACTACTCACCAACCGGCTGTGGTATGTTCTTTGTTCTCTAAGAGTACAAGGACGTCAGAAAGATGATGACATGATTTGCAATTGAATTGCGTTTGAACAATCCTATGCTCTGAACAGGCATTACCTCACTCAAAGTGAGAACCTGAAAAGACCTTAGCTTAAAAAGTTCAAGGTCTCCCACTGCAGCCTGGGCAATCTCTAGTCATCCTGATCAATATCTGACCACTGAACTCAGATGGCTCTGGAGGAGAAAGTGAGGCTGATGACTTTGCCTAGCTCTCCCTCACTCAAATCAAAGTCAATTGCAAGTCAGGTCATCAACTTCTGCATATCATGATTTTCTTTTAGAACAAAGGACAAACCACAGTGAGTTGTCAGAGCTGTCCCATTGAGGACCTAGCCGCCAAAATTTACTTTCTTTTGGGAAAAACACCCTTAGAAAATGGCAGAATACTCCTTGTGGGGAGGAGAGAAAAAGGGAGGGGAGGAAGGACTGAGTTGCCCTGGAACTGGGCAACTGGGTCCTCATTGGTCAGCAGCAGGAGAGAGAAGGGGACCACTTTTAGGGTAGAAGAATAAGCAAGAAAACACAAAGCAAACCTAACTTATGCTTTGGACTGTCTTTACATGTGGCGGCTTCTGTCTACCAAGAGACCTCTAGAAGCAGATGGAATAATAAAAACTGGATTTGGCCTCAGATTTGACCTAGAACTGAGTCCCACTTCTGCCAGTTTCCATCTGTGTGCCCTTGGTGAGTCAGCTTATGTTTTTAGACTTCAATTACTTCATCTGTACAATGGGGATGATATGATGTTCCAGGAGAAATTAGATAAGGCATGACCTTACAACCTGTATCAGCAATGCAGTATTCACAACGCCTACAGTAACTATAAATATGCTGATATAGTTATTAATCACAAAATAGAACAGGCTCTCTACATAAGAAATATAGAT
>JAQQSV010002808.1:0-13620 GCA_028646515.1 Pseudochirops corinnae | reverse complement strand
CATTTTGTGTTATGTTTGCTGAATAAATGTGGTTTACTATGCTGGTAATCCAAACCTTGGAAGATGTCTTCGCTTGGCATTACAGATGCAGAGAAATATAGTTAGTCTTTCACATCATTACTATTATGAAAGTGTTTTGCCTTATCACACATATATAACCTATATTGAATTATTTGACTTCTCAATGAGTGTGGTACAGGAGGACAGAAGGGAGAAAATTTGCAAATCAATGTTTTAAAAGCAGATGTAAAAAATTCCTTTTGTATGCAAATGGAGAATAAGATATGTAGGCAATGGTATATAGAACTTTATCTTGCCCTACAAGAAAGCAAGAGGAAGGGGATGAGGATGGTGGTGATAAAGGAAGGGCAGATTGGGGGAAAGGGTAATTAGGATGCATGCCATCTTAGGGTTACAGGGAGGGTAGAGATGAGGAGAAAATTAGGAACTCAAAATCTTGTGGAAATGAATGTTGAAAACTAAAAATTAATACATTAACTTAAAAAAAATAAAAGTAATCAGGATGGTGGAAGCCTTAAGTTTGTGACATATGAGAACCGTATGAAGGAACTTGGCATATTTTGCCTAGTGAAAATAAAACAGATTGGAGGATATGAGAGCTAAACTGAAGTATTCAAAGTGCTCTCAGGAGGGGGTATAGAGAGCTTAGGAGCTCTCCCCTCTGGAAGCTGAGTTCACTGTGGCAAAGAGCTCAAAAGTCAAGTAATTGACTGAAAACATAAGCAGGCAAAGAAAGCAAAGCAAGCACAGCCATTTATCTTAAGATTCCTTTTTTGGGGACAAAAAGGATCAAAGCAAGGAACTGGAGGAAGACAACACAGTCAGAACTCATGGGCCAAAAGGTTGCAAAACAAATATAAACTGGTTACAGGCATTGGGGGACTTTAAGAAGGATTTTTGAAAATCAAGTAAAAGAAGTAGAGGAAAAATTGAGAAGAAAAATGGGAATGATGCAAGAAAATCATGAAAAGAAAGTCAAAAACCTGACTGAAGAAAAGGACACCTTATAAAATAGACTAACTCAAATGGCAAAAGATGAAAAAGCAAATGAGAAGAATGCCTTAAAAAGCCTAATTTGCCAGACAGAAAAAGAATTTCAAAAGTTCATTGAAGAGAATAATTCGTTCAAAATTAGATTGTAACAAATGAAAGCTAATGACTTTATGACAAATCAATATACTATTAAACAGACCCAAATGAAAATATAGAAGGCAATGTGAAATATTTCTTTGGAAAAACCACTGAAAATAGATCCAGGAGAGACAATTTAAAAATTATTGGACTACCAGAAAGCCAGGAACAAAAAAATAACAAAGAAATCATCCTTCAGTAAATTTTCAAAGAAATTTGCCCTGATATTTTAGAACCAGAGGGGAAAATAGAAATTGAAAGAATTCCCTGACAATCTCTTGAAAAAGATCCCCTCCATCCTTCCCCTAAAAAAAAAAAAAATGCCTAGAAATAGTATACCCAGGTCTCAGAGGTCACAGACCAAGGAGAAAATATTACAAGCTGCCAAGAAGAAACAATTTTAATATTGTGGAAACACAATCAGCATAACACAGGATCTAGCAAACTCTACACTAATGAATGGATTGAAGGGCTTGAAATAGGATATTCAAGACATCAAAGGACCTTGGATTAAAACCAGCAAAACTGAGTATATTGTTTCAGGGGAAAATATGGTCATTCAATGATGTGGAGGAATTCCATCATTCTTGATGAAAAAAACAGAACTGAATAGAAAATTTGACATTCAAAAACGAGAAGCACGAGAAGGTAAACATCCAAAAGAAATCATAAGGAACTGATCAAAGATGAACTATTTACATGCCTACATGGAAAAACAATAATTGTAACTTATGAAACTCTTCTCATTATGAGAACAGATAAAAAGAATATAAATGTATTTATATATGTATACATATGCATATGTCTATATAGGAGCATATATAAGTGTATGAATACATATGTGAATGTGTGTATATATGTGCACATAGACAGAGGGCACAGGATAAATTGAATAGGAAGGGATGATATTTTAAAGGTGAAATTGAGAGGGGGGAGAAAAATAGGAGACAGGTAGAGACAGAATGAGGTTAATCATCTCATATAGAAAAGGCAAGGGATAACTGTTATGATGCAGGGGAAGAATAGGAAGACAAAAGGAAATGGGTCAATATTACTCTCATTGAATTTGGCTTAGGGAGGGTTCTCTCCCTAAAGTTTACTATTTTACATAGTAAAAATGTAACTAAAAATAGTTACATTTTTACAATGTAACTATTTACATACACTCTAAATTGACTATCTTGTCCTACAGAGGAGTATGGGGATGGGGATGAGAGGGAGGATGATGGAGGGGAGGGCAGGTTGTGGGGGAGTATTGTTAGAAGTATACACTTCTGTAAAGGGAAAGGGACAATGTAGAGAATAGAACAAGGGGAGCTGGAAAAGGAAGGAGAGAAATACAATCAGTCTTTCAAAATATGTCTATTATGGAGATGTTCTACATAACTACACATATATAGCCTGTATTGAATGGCTTGTCTTTCCTGGGGTGTGGGTGATGAGGGAAGAAGGGAATGAATCTAGAATTTAAAGTTCTAAAATCTTATGTTTTAAAAAATATATATGTATATGTATGTATGTGCATATGAAATTACTATTATTATTTACATGTAACTGGAAATTGAAATATACAGGCACTGGGGTAAGGAGAACCATCTTACCTTAGCAGAAAGTCAGAGGGGTGATGGGAGAGGACATAGGAGAGAGCAGATTGGGGGAGGGTGTTAACATGGGAATGGTGTTTTGGGGTAGTGGGTAGGGTAAAGATGGGGAGAAAATTTGTAACTCAAAATCTTGTGGAAACAAATGATGTAAACTGAAAATAAATAAAAGTTAATTAAGAAAAGAGAGACAACAATCTGACTGAAGAAAATGACACCTTAAAAAATATACTTACTCAAATGGCAAAAGAGGCCCCAAAAGCAAATGAGGGGAAGAATGCCTTATGTAGCCAAATTTTCCAGGTTTAAAAAGAATTTCAGAAGCTCACTGAATAGAATAATTCCTTCAGAATTATATTGGAACAAATGGAAGTTAATGGCTTTATGAGAAATGAAAATACTATTAAACAGACACAAACAAAGGAAAAAAATAGAAGGCAATGTGAAATATTTCTTTGGTAAAACCACTGACCTGGAAATATAGATTCAGGAGAGACAATTTAAAAATTTTTGGACTACCAGAAAGCCATGGTCAAAAAAAGAACAAAGAAATCATCCTTCAATAAATTTTTAAAGAAAATTGCCCTGATATTTTAGAAACAGAGGGCAAAATAGAAATTGAAAGAATTCCCTGACCTCTTCTTGAAAAGGGTCCCCCCTCACAAGAAAAAAAAAAAAACCTCCTAGGAATATTATAGCCAGGTTCCAGAGTTCACAGACCATGGAGAAAATATTACAAGCTGCCAAGAAGAAAAAATTAGAATATTGTGGCAACCCACTTAGGATAACACAGGATCTTGCAGCTTCTACATTAATGAATCAAAGGGTTTGAAATATGATATTTGAGAAATCAAAGGAGCTATGATTAAAAGCAGAAAAAACTGAGTATATTGTTTCAGGGGAAAATATGGTTATTCAATGACATGGAGGACTTTGATGATTCTTTATGAAAGAACTAGAACTGAATAGAAAATTTGGCATTCAAATAGAAGAAGCATGAGAAGGTAAACACGGAAAAGAAATCATAAGGAATTATTATAGTTGAACTATTTACATGCTTGTATGAAAAATTATAATTGTAACTTATGAAAGTTTTCTCAGTATGAGGACAGGAGAAAGGAATATAAATGTATTTATATCTATGTATACATACACATATGTCTATATAGGAGGGTATATATGCATATGAACACATATGCCAGTGTGTGTACATATGTGTACAGCAATACATAGACAGAGGGCACAGAGTCAATTGAATAGGAAGGGATGATATTTAAAAGGTGAAATTGAGAGGCAGGAGAGTAATAGATTGGGAGGGCCCAGGGAGAGACAGAATGGGGTTAATCATCTCATATAGAAGAAGGAAGGAATAACTGTTAAAATGGAGAAAAAAAACAAGAAAGCAAAAGACAATGGCTCAACCTTACTCTCTTTGAATTTGGTTTAGGGAGGGAATGACATACACTCTGAATTGAGTACAACAGAACAAGTTGGGGGGGGGGGAATAGGATGGAGGGAAATTTAGTCAGTCTTTCACCATATATCCACTATGGAAATGTTTTGTGTAACTACCCTTGCACAACCTATGTTGAGTTGCTTATTTTCCCAATAAGGGTGGGAGATGAGGGAGGAATGGAAAGAATGTGGAATTTAAAGTTTTAAAATCAAATATTCTTTAAAAATTATTATAATTATTTACATGCAACTGGGAAATAAGATATACAGGAACTGGGGTATGGAGATCCATCTTGCCCTACCAGAAAGTTAAAGTGGGAATGGGAAAGGATAAAGGAGAAAGCAGATTGGGGGAGAAGGCATTCAGTGGTATCACTGTTTTGATGTGATAGGTAGGGGAAAGACTGTCAGAAAATGTGCAACTCAAAATCTTGTGGAAATGAATGATGTAAACTAAAAATAAACACAAAAGTTAATTTAAAAAAATAGGCTAACTCAAATGGCAAAAGAGGCTCAAAAAACCAGTGAGGAGACAAATGCCTTACAAAGCTGAATTTGCCAGATGGAAAAGGCATTTCAAAATCTCACAGAAGAGAATAAGTCCTTCAAAATTAAACTGGAGCAATTGGAAGCTAATGACATTATGAGAAATCAAGATACTACAAAACAGATCTAAACAAATGACAAATTAGAAGACAATGAGAAATATCTCATTGGAAAAACCACTGACCTGGAAAATAGATCTAGGAGAGATAATTTAAAAAGTATTGGACCACCTGAAAGCCATTATAAAAAAAAAAAGAGCCTAGACTCTATCTTGCAAGAAATTATCAAGCAAAATTATCCCGATATTCTAGAAACAGAGGGCATAATATAAATTGAAAGAATTCACCAATCACTTCTTAGAAAACATTCCAAAAGAAAAACTCCCAGGAATGTTATAGCCAAATTCCACAGTTCCCAGGTCAAGGAGAAAATAGTGTAAGCAGTCAGAAAGAAACAATTTCAGTATTGTGGAAAAACAATCAGGATAACACAAGACCTAGCAGCTTCTATCTTAAGGGATAAAGGGCTTGGAGTATGATATTCTGGAGGTCAAAGGAGCTAGGGTTAAAGCCAAGAATCACCTATCCATCAAAACTGAGTATAATTGTACAGGGGAAAATATGGTCTTTCAATGAAATGGAGGCTTTTCAAGCATTCTTTATGAAAAAAAAAACAGAGCTGAACAGAAAATTTGACCTTCAAATACAAAGAAATAAGATAAGCATGAGAAGGTAAACAGGAAAAAGAGAACATAAAGAACTTATGAAAGTTGAACTATATTCATTCCTACATGGAAAAATGATAATTGTACCTCATAAGACTTTTCTCAGCATGAGGATAGTTGAAGGGAATATACACGTGTATGTATATATTCCTGTCATTTTTGGTTTGAGGAAGAAATAATATACAACACTGAGTATAAAAATCGATCATATCCTACAGGTAGAAGGAGGGGGAAGGGCCATGAAAGGGGGGGAAAGTTAGAAAGGAAGGGAAGAAGTAGCAAGGGAGAAGGGTTGGAAAAGGGAGGGGGGCAGATAAGAAGGGAATACTGAGGGAAGCAGCCGTCAACAGGAAAACTCTTAGGAAGGGGAAGAGAGAAGGGGGAAAAAATCAAAGCATAAACAGGGGAGGGAATAGAATGGAAGGAAAGACACAGATAGTAATAATTGTGAATATGAATGGTATGAACCCTTCCATAAAATGGAGGAAGATAGCAGAACAGATTAAAAACCATAATCCTATAGTATGCTGTTTACAAGAAACACATCTGAAACAGGGGGATACACAAACGGTAAAGGTAAAAGGCTGGAGTAAAATATACCATGCCTTACCTAAAGTAAAAAAAAAAAATGGGGATAGCAATCTTTATCTCAGAAAAAACAAAAGCATAAACAGTTCTAATTAAAAGAGATAAGGGAGTAAACTATATCTTGTTAAAAGGTACCATCAAAAATGAGACAATATCATTACTAAACATTTATGCATCAAGTGGTACAGCATCTACAGTCCTCAAGGAGAAATTAAGGATGCTAGAGGAAGAAATAGATACCAAAACTATACTAGTGGGAGACTTCAATCTCCCCCTCTCTGAGACTGATAAATCTAAACTCAAAATAAATAAGAAAGGAGTTAAGGAGGTAAATAGAATCTTAGAGAAGATAGATATGTTAGATCTCTGGAGAAAATTGAGTGGGGATAAAAAGGAGTATACTTTGTTCTCAGGGGTACATGGCACATACACAAAAATTGACCATGTACTAGGGCATAAACCCTCACAATTCAGTGCAGAAAGGCAGAAATATTAAATGCATCCTACTCAGATCATGACTCAATAAAAATTATATGTAATAAAGGGCCATGGAAGGATAGACAAAACACTAACTGGAAACTAAATAACTTAATCTGAAAGAATGAGTGGACCAAACAAGAAATTATAGAAACAATCAGCAACTTCATTCAAGAGAATGACAATAATGACACAACATAACAAAACTTCTGGGATGCAGCAAAGGCAGTTCTTAGGAGAAGTTTTATATCCTTGAATGCACATATGAATAAATTGGACAAAATGAAGATCAATGAATTGGGCATGCAATTGAAAAAGCTAGAAAAAGAACAAACTAAAATCTCCAATTAAATACTGAATTAGAAATAAAGAGAAGCAAAGGAGAGATTAATAAAATTGAATTTAAGAAAACGATTGAATTAATAAATAAAATTAAGAGTTGGTATTACAACAAAGGCAATAAAATTGGTAGATCATTAACCAATATGATAAAAAGAAAGAAAAAAACTGATCATGAGTATCAAAAATGAAAAGGGTGAATCTACCTCAAATGAAGAGGAAATTAAAACAATAAATAGAAATTATTTTGCCCAATTGTATGCACATAAAGTTGACAATCTTAGTGAAATATATGAATATTTACAAACATGCAAGTTGCCCAGACTAACTGGAGAGGAAGTAAACTACTTAAATATCCCCATCTCAAAAAAAAACAAAAAAAAAGAACAAAAAAAAAAGGAATAGAATAAGCCATCAATGAACTCCCAAGGAAAAAACCTCTAGGGCCAGATGGCTTTACTAGTGAATTCTACCAAACATTTAAAGAACAATTGACTCCAATACTTTACAAACTATTTGGGAACATTGGAGAAGAAGAAGTCCTACCAAATTCTTTTTTGTGAGACAAATATGGTACTGATACCTAAATTGGGAAGAGATAAAACAGAGAAAGAATATTACATACCAATTTCTCATAGGAATATAGAGGCAAAAATTCTAAATAAAATATTAGCAAAAAGACTATAGCAAATCATCACGAAAAAAATACACTTTGATTAGGTAGGATTTATTCCAGGAATGCAAGGGTGGTTCAGTGTCAGGAAAACTATCAGTATAATTGATCACATCAACAACAAAACTAGCAGAAAACATATGATTATCTCAATAGACGCAGAAAAAGCTTTTGACAAAATACAGCCAGCATTCCTGTTAAAACACGAGAAAGTATAGGAGTAAATGGAGTTTTCCTTAGGTTAATAAGTCACATCTATTTAAAGACATCACCAAGTGTTATATGTAATGGGGATAAACTAGAAGCACTTGCAGTAAGATCAGGTTGAAACAAGGATGTCCACTATCACCTCTCTCACTCAATCTGGTACTAGAAATGCTCACAGTAGCAAATAGAGAAGAAAAAGAAATCAAAGGAATCAAATTAGGCAAAGAAGAGGCTAAGCTATCACTCTTTGCAGATGCTATGGTGATATACTTGAAGAATCCTAGAGAATTAAGTAAAAAACATCATGAGACAATAAATAAATTTAGCAAAGTTACAGGATATAAAATAAACCCACATAAATCCTCAGCATTCCTATAGATTTCCAACAAAGTCCAACAGCAAGAGAGAGTAAGAGAAATCCCATTTAAAATTACAGTAGACATTATAAAATATTTGGGAATTTACTTGCCAAAACAAACCCAGTACCTATGTGAACACAACTACAAAACACTTTTCACATAAATAAAATGAGATCTAACTAATTGGAAAAGCATCAGTGGCTCGTGGCTGGGTTGAGCTAATATAATAATGACATTTTTACCTAAATTAAATTACATATTTAGTGCCATATCAATCATTCTACCAAAAACTTACTTTATAGAGCTAGAAAAAAATAGTGACAAAATTCATTTTGAAGAACAAAAGGTCCAGAATATCAAGGCAATTAATGAAAAGAAATGCTATGGGTAGGTGGCCTGGCCATACCAGATTTTATTCTCTGTTATAAATCAGCAGTTGTCAAAACTACTTGGTACTGGCTGAGGAATAAGGAGTTGAACAATGGAATAGATTGGGTACAAAAGACTCAGTAGTCAACGATTACAGTAATATACTGTTTGATACGCCCAAAGAGCCCAGTTTTGGGGATGAGAACTCAGTATTTGACAAAAACTGCTGGGGAAACAGGAATATAGTATGCCAAAAACTGGGTATAGATCATCATCTAATGCCTTACACGAAAATCAAGTCTAAGTGGGTGCATGATCTAGGTATAAAGGCTGATACTGTAAGTAATCTGGGGAAGCAAGGAATAGTTTACCAGCCAGATTTATGGTGTAGGGAAGACTTTATGTCCAAAGAAGAGTTAGAGAGCTTTACAAAATGCAAAATGGATAACCTTGATTACAATAAAATGAAAAGTTTCTGTACAAACACAGCCATTGTAACCAAGTTTAAGAGGGAAGTGGGAAACTGGGAAAGAATTTTTTATAACGAATGTCTCTGATAAAGGCCTCATTTCTAAAATATACAAGGAATTAAATAAAATCTATAGGAATATAAGTCACTCCCCAGTTGATAAATGGTCAAAGGATATGAACAGGCAATTTTCAGAGGTAGAAATTAAAGATATCTATAAGCACATGAAAAAATGCTCTAAATCACTCTTGATTTGAAAAATGCAAATCAAAACAACTTTGAGGTACCACATCTCACCAGTCAGATTAACTAAAATGGCAAAACAGGAAAATGACAAATGCTGGAGAGGATGTGGAAAAATTGGAATGTTAATTCATTGTTGGTGGAGCTGTCAACTGATTCAACCACTCTGGAGGGCAATCTGGAACTATCCCCAAAGGGCTATAAATAATTACATACCCTTTGACCCAGTAATACCACTTCTGGGGTTGTATCCCAAAGAGATCATAGAAGTGGGAGGAAGACCCATATGTACAAAAATATTTCTTCCAGCTTTCTTTGCAGTGGCAAAAAAATTGAAATTAAGGGGATACCAATCAATTGAGGAATGACTAAACAAGTTGTGGTATACGAATGTAATGGAATATTACATTCTATAAGTTTTATAAGAAATGGAGAGGAGACGGACTTCATATTTACCTGTAAAGGAAGCAAAGGTTTATACAAACTGATGCTAAGTGAGAAGAGCCGAACCAGGAAAAATTTGTACACAATCACAAACACATCATATGATATTACAACCAACCTTGATAAATTGGACTCTTCTCAAAAATGCACTGTTATAAGACAACTCTATAGTCTCAGGATGGAAGGAGATATCTACATTCAGAGAAAGATCTAGAAAGAAAAGAGTTTAAATGGAGACTGAACCAATCTACATGCTATCATTCTTTTCCACATTTGGTTGTTTCTTTTCTTCCCATTGTTCACTCCATTGGTTACAACCCTTCTATACAACCCAACTAATGTCCAATGTGAAAGTATTTGCAGATCCTATACTTGATTGCATGTGGCCATGGGGATGGGGGGAGGGGAGAGAGGGAGTGGAGAAAATGTGAAACTCATGGGTTTCTGGAACTGAATTTTGTAAACTAAAAGTAAATAAGCAAATCAAATAAATAAAAAAGACCAATTAAGACTGACAAAAGATGATTTAATTTGCCAATTCAGAAATCACTCATAACTTTGGAAATAATAATTTCAGCTGAATGATAAGGCCAAAGTCAGTTCTCAAAGGTCTGACTTAGTGAGAGGAGAAGAGATGAAGTGGTGAATGTAAATGACTTTTTTCAAAGAGTGTAAAAAATAAGAAAGATGAAGGATGAAAATGTAAAGGAAGCAAATGATGCTTTTTAATATTCTCAATGATTTAATGGTGCATTATATTTTTTTTCAAAAAATTTTGAAGGCTGTTTTATATAATGTACTGCCTTTCCAGAAAAAAAAAATACATAACTTTCTATATTAACTGTTCTTAAACACCATTAAAGTTAAAAGTCCTTTGAACTTTCTGGGCTTTTGTTTCATATTCTTTAATGTAATGGATGCCATATGTGAAAGTATGTATATGATGATATCTAACATCTCACTGTTAAATCTAAATTTCTAAAGTAAGTTCAATGTCTTATAGAGTATAATGGATGACCTCTGGCCTCCTATGCTGTTCTTTCCTTTTTGTGTATACTTTTCTTTTTTACATAATATTTTATTTTCCCTAATTACACATCGAATATTTTTTAAAGTTTTGAGCTCCAAATTTTTTCCCTCCCTCCTTTTCTGAGCTAAGTAATCTGTTATAGGTTATACATGTGCAATAATGTAAACCATTTCCATGTTAGCCATTTTGTACAAGAAAACTTGAACAACAAAGAAATAGTATGCTTCAGTCTGTATTCAGAAAACATCATTTCTTTCTCTGGAGGGGGATAGCATGTTTTGTCCTGAATCCTTTGGGATTGTCTTGGATAATGTTGTTATTGAGATTGTCATTCACAGTTCTTCATTGTACAATATCATTGTTGCTGTGCATAATTTTCTCTTGGTTCTGCTCTCTTTACTTTATGCATATACTTTCAAAGATTCTGAATGTGCATGTATCTGTGTGTATGTATGGATGTATGTATCTATATTTCTTCTTACATAGTTTATTCATATATGTGTATGCATAAATATATATTCATATATATGTACTGTCTCCACAATCAGTCAAAGAAGACTCTAATACTTGGTCCTTATTACCTCTCTTGTTCTAAAAGTTATAAACAAGAGATATCAAGTCCCAATTGTTAGTCCTAAGATTTTACTGAACACATGGGGTGAAGGACTGACAAGGACCTTTTCATCTACTTATTTTGTCCATATTCACAAAAATATCAAAGTGCTCTACAGGGTCAGTGAAAACAAATACTACGAAGCCTTTCTCCTCATCCACAAAACGCCCCATTTCTTAGGTCCCACTAGACTCTGGAAATTTCTTATCTGCATCTCTGTGCTTTAATGGAACAGAAAAGTATTTATTTAGCTGTTAGCATGTACTAAGCACTGTGCTAAATGTCATAGGTATGGAAGAAAACTAAAAGGCAAGATAGCCCCTGCTATCAACAAGTTTACAGCACATATAAGAAGGCTCACCTTTATGGCAGATGAAAAGTGCCCAGAGTCCTTAGGGAGCACTCAAGAATTAGGGAGGGAGACAAAGATCTACACACATGTGAAACAAGTTAGATGTCAATATCAAAGATTCTGGAGGACATTACAGAAGAGCAGATGGTAACCTTATCAGTGTAAGGTTCACCTAACCAGTGTACCTTAAGAAGCAATGGCAGAATAGATTAAGTTTCAGTGGACAACTAACTTATTGGAAGGATTATAGTTGGTTCCTCTGCTCATTTAACTGATGTGCATGTCCATGGCCACAGTCAATGGAATAGTGGGGCCATGGGTCAGAATGGAGCTAAAGTTGATGCCAAGTCTAAAGGTATACAGGTATTCTAATCATACTTTCTTCCTACTTTCAAGCTGTGATACTTTCTGAGTCACATAAAGCCCATTGAAGGAGAAGCTTGCTTAGGGGGAGGCCTGCTTGTAGGAAGACTTTTACACCTTTTGGTACTAAATTAATTAGGCACTGATTCAGAGTGTTGAGGTGCCTTCTGGCTCTGAGTCTATTAGTTGAAAACTATATATACCGGGAGGTTAGTATTTTGCTTTGGGGGTTCACTTATGAGTAGGACTTTTTGATTCCCTGGAAGAGACTCTAATTAGTCATTTGTTAAAAGCCCTCCAACTACTCTGAAGTTTGTGCTCTCCCAGTCCAGTGGTGTATGTAGGTGTTTGTATTACTCTCTTAAGACAGTAGGATCCCTCTTTGTTGAATCTCTGTGGTAATTTTTCTGCTTCACTTTCATACTTATCTGTAATTAAACTAAGATTGTTGATCCCTTTAAAAATTGTCTTTTCTTTGACAAAGCAGATCAAAGAACCTATGCTAGCAGGCCATCCTGGGTGTTCTAGGGTGCTTACTACTACAGCAGGGAACACAACCAGAGAATATGCTCAGAGAACAGAGATAAATTGACTTGCTCATCGAATAGTCAAAAGGCCACTGTCACTGAAGTGAAGACTAGGTGACAGGAAATGAGGTATAATAAGAATAACTGGAAATAGGAACCAAGATGGTGGAGTGAAAATAGGAACTTACTTGAGCTCATCCCCAATTATCTCCAATACCTATAAAAATGACTAAACAGATTTTAGAGGTATAAAATCCACAAAATGACAGAGTGAAATACATCTCCAATTGAAGTCAGCCTGGCAAGCCAAAAGGAAGGGTCTATCACACGGGGCTGGGGGTGAAGCTTAGTCCCGTGTGGGCTGCCCCAACAAAGCCTGGCTGCACAAATAGCCAGAGCAGACCTCACGGGACTAAATCACAGAAAGCTGTCACAGTTTCCAGACTTCTCAACCAATAAACTCCAAAGGGAAAGTAAAAATCAATGAAGAAAATCTGATGGACCTGGGTGAGAGAAGAGTGCAGTCTAGGCACAGCTCCTAGATAACAGCAGTAAGGGAAACATCAGGTGGTTTTCTTCAAGGGTGTGTGACATGTACATCATTGTAGGCAGTAGGAAATGAAACAACAGAGCAGAATAGACGGTACTTGCTGCTGTTTGTCCTTCATTCTCAAAGAGGACCATGAAATCAGGGAGGTGATGCCATGATATTTAAGTCAATTGGATTTGAGAGGGGACAGAGGCTATGCAAAGTGACCAATCTTACTGTCACTTCCAGAGCCATTAGAGTCCAGTAGCCAGATATCAATCAGGACAACTGGAGGTTGGCTAGGAATCAGTGAGGAACCTTGACTTTTTCAGGCTAAGGTCTTTTTTTTTCGTTGATTTGCTTATTTCCTTTTAGTTTACAAGATTCAGTTCCACAATCCCTTGAGTTTCAGTTTTTCTCCCCTCCTTTCCCCCCTTCCATGGTGGTGTGCAATCATGTATAGGATCTGCAAATACTTTCACATTGTACAATAGTGTGGTGGCATAGAAGGGTTGTAACCAATGAGTGAACACTGGGAAAAAAGAAACAAAACCAAACAT
>JAQQSV010002807.1:0-21459 GCA_028646515.1 Pseudochirops corinnae | reverse complement strand
TTAGCTGTGCATTGTTGAGGATAGTCCAGTTTATCAAGGTTGGTCATCATATGTATGATGTGTCTGTGATTGTGTACAGGTTTTGCCTGGTTCTGCTCTTCTCACTTAGCATCAGTCCGTATAAGCCTCTCCAGGTAGTTATGAAGTCCGTCTCCTTCCCATTTCTTATATTGGGCTTTATTTCTTCACTTTAAAATGTCTACCAGAAATAAAACCATCTCGACTCAACTAGAAAACGGAGAGAAAATGGCCAGTACAATATTCGAGTGAATCAAGTGTTTGCTTTTGCTCTAAAGAGATAAGAAAGCAGGAATCAGAACACTCAACGACCAAAACTCGAACAAAGCAAAACAAGAAAATCCCAACGGCCTGTGAGAATGATATTATTCCTGTCCCCATCTACAGATGAGGGCACTAGACCTCAGAGACGTGAAGTCACCTGGCTGCCCTGACAAAGTGTGCAAGTGTCTGAGGTGGGGTTTGAGCCTCAAATCCTCATGACTGCAGGTCTGGTACTTTAATTACTAGGCCACTCTAGGTTCACTTCATCACATTTAAAAGTCAGGCAGAAGCAGTCTGTAGATGCATCGTATTTTGCCTTTCATTTTCAAGGGGGAATGGACTGGTCAGGGATGAAGAGAACAGACATATTCTTCTCTTATAAATATTTTATTTTTCCCCCAATTACGTTAAAACAATTTTTAACATTTTTAAAAAAAAGTTTTAAGTTCCAAATTCTATCCTTCCCTCCCTCTCCTGCCCCCCTCCCTGTCCTCTCTCCAAGAGGGAAATAGGTTATACGTGTGCAAACAAGTAACACAAGTGTTTTTCTTTATGAGGTACTTCAGAGGGGAGACATTATTGGGGAGTGGGTAGGGAATAAGTAGGATCATGTCAGTATCAGGAGTAAGAGACAAGAATATTGATATTCTGCAATGAATCATTCCATCATGTATAGAAGTTCAATGGTTTCCTATGTAAGCCTCTTGTTCTTTGTATAAGAAAATGAGGAATATTTAATTCTGAATAAAGAGACTATTTTTTGTGTGTGTCTTTGGAGGGGGGAAGGCAGGGTAATTGGGGTTAAGTGATTTGCCCAAGGTCACATTAGTAAGAGTTAAGTGTCTGAGGCTGGATTTGAACTCAGGTCCTCCTGACTCCAAGGCCAGCGCTCTATTCACTGGGCTACCTAGCAGCCTCCAAGAGACTATTTTTTAAAAGCTCTACTCTGATTTAAAAGTTTTATTAATGTATTCTGCTTTTTACACCACAGTCATTTGCCAGTATGCCAACCCTCTGTCCCTTGAGAACCTTTTCTTTGTTTTCCAGGTATGATAGCTGTTCTCCATACATGACCTTCCATATCTCCCTTCTGTACCTTTTTTCAAGTGTTCTCGCCATTCCTCTGCCTCCCAGAATCCCTAGCCTCCTTTTAAGCAGAGTTGAGGTGCCACTTCCCACATGAAATACTGGTCCCTCCCAGTTGTTGGTGCTTTCCTCACTCCCCCAAAACTACTGTGTATATATTTCATATTTATTTATCTCTATAGAGAGGGACAGCTAGCTCACACAGTGTATAGAGCACCAGGCCTGGAGTCCAAAAGACCTGAGTTTAAATCAGGCCTCAGAGGCTTACTAGCTGTGTGACCCTGGGTAAGTCACTTAACACCCTGTTTGCCTCAGTTTCTTTATCTGTAAAATGAGCTGGAGAAGGAAATGGCAAACCCCTTCAATATCTTTGCAAAGAACACCCTAAATGGGGTTATGAAGGGTAGGGCATAACTGAAAAACCGTAAGTACAGTTTGTATCCCCTAACAGAATATAAGCTCCTTGAAGGCAGGGATTGTTTCAGTTTTGTTTTGATACCCCCAGAACCTCACAGAGTCCATAGTAACAAAGAAAACAGATGAGTCAAACTGATCCACAAAAACCCAGCAGCTGACAGCTTGTACAGCATTCTGAATTCTCTACCTTAATTTGATGATAGAGAAATAGAAGAAAGATGAAGTACGTTTTGATTTTTTTTAATGCATTAGTGGAGGAACGAACAGTATGTCACCCATTGCCGCTGTTTCATCATTTAAAATTGGCCCTTCCGTATCTCCCAACAGGAAGAGACATGCATTTAAAGGAAGCATGATACATGGAGCACAAGCATCTTCAGTCCTCTGTGTGTGTATGTGCTCTGTGGAATGAAATGAAGCTCAGAAAAAAAAATCAAAGTAATGCTTGCTGCATATGAGACCACAAGGACACTCAATGTAACCATATCACAAATCATCAAGGAAAAATGCCGCCGAAGATCTATGCCTTTAGGACAGCCTGCCTCGTTTAGTAGATCTAATGCTGCCATTAAAGCTAGTCTTTAGCTTTCCTTTTCCTTTGTTCACTGGTAATTGTCCTTCTGCTGGACCATTTGTCTCCCAAGGAGTTGTCTCCTGACTGGAGGTTGTGAACAACTGAGCCCTGAATTATGGATTCTTTAGTGGTATGTGCCACATTTTACTACTGGCAGGTAGTTCAGAGAAAAGGAAGCCAAAAACCAAGGAGAATGAAATATGCCAATGAAGATATCTGCACTTTTTATTTTTAATAGATTTTTTTTTTACTTTTCAAATAACACAATTTTTAAAAATAACCTATTTCTCCTACTACCCACTCTCTTTAGCTTGAGCAAATTAAAAAAACAAAAACAAAGCCCTCAATAAATAATGACAGTCTGCCCAAAAAAAAAAGCCATGTCCAAAAAAATGTAAGACACTTTCTGTATATTAAGTTCCTCGATTCTCTTTCAGGAGGTGAACAGTCACTCTTTTGGACCTGTGGTTTATCACTGCATTGATCAGAGCTCTAAAGTTGTTTTCTCAGTAATATTCTTATCATTGCATAACTTATTTTATTTCTGCTCACTTTGTTCTGCATCAGTTCATAAAGGTCTTCTTGTTTCTTCTGAAATTATTCATTTTTTGACACTTGCACTTTCTGATCTATATCCAAAGTTACATGGATCTTAGAGCAATGTGGAGCATTTTTTTGCTTTATTTTTAAAGAAGGGTAATTGGTGGCATGGTTTGATATAAAAACAAGAAAAAAAAAAGCAAAAGCTATTAAGAGAAATCACAAGCACACGAATTTCTGCAACCCTAGTGTAGCATCATACAGTTCTTCTATCATCAAAAAATGAGGTGCAATAAAAGCTTCGTAGTGCCCAAGGCAGCCAGTCAATAAAAATGATTATATATATTTTCAATATTGTAGAAAAAGTATTCTGAAAAACAATATAAAACCCATATTAAATTCCTTAGGATTTTACACATACATAGGGACTGCTCTTCTCAGGAAAGGAACTATGCTGAAATTTTGAATGCTACAGTTCTTAGGTTGGGAACTTTTACTAGAAGAGATCTCTCTGTCTCTGTCTCTTTCTGTTTCTGTCCTGACTCTCTGCCTCTGTTTCTCTGTTTGTCTGTCTCACATACCACACACACACACACACACACACACACAAAACCATGTACATATAAGTATTTACATTAATATTTTTAGTCCAGTCTTCGAAGTCAGGCCTCAGAGGCTTACTAGCTGTGTGACCAGCTAGTAAGTCTTCGAAGTTAAAATGCTAAGGGACATGAACCAGAATAGGCTTATAAAAGATTAGCCCCCAAGGAGAACTATGTGTGAATAAAAATAGAATTACACTTAAAAAATTGGTGTTATTATTTTATATTATATACGCCTTATGAACAATTTAGAAATAATGTACAAAGAAATGAAGAATCATTCCACCTCCTATACAGAAGAAACTAAACATTGAAAACAGTAGGTTTTGCAAAAGGATTAGGTAGAGTTTACATGCAGCAGGAGACAGTTAGAAATGGCACATGCCATAAATATCCTTGCTGATGAGGGCTTTACTCAATCCTTTATCATGATTTGCAACTACAAAAGCTAGATTAATTTCCTTCTTCTCTCTTCACAGCAGTATCAGATTAAAAAAAAAAAAAGATAAAGTCCAACTTGACTAGGAAATATATCACATAAAGTTTAAGAAAGGTGTTTACTCACTCCTGTGAGAATGTTTTCTCAAGTACTAAGAAAACATTCCAAGTTAAAAACAAAAAACAAAAAACCAGCTAACAGGTGTTAATCTAGAAAAAGTGAAATAGTTTGACCAATGCTTCCCTAGGTCTGTAGATAGGTAGGAAGGAAGGAAGGGAGGAAGGAAGGAAGGAAGGAAGGAAGGAAGGAAGGAAGGAAGGAAGGAAGGGACAGAGGGAGAGAGGAAGGGAGGAAGGGAGGAAAGGAGGGAGGGAGGAAGGGAGGAAAGGAGGGAGAGAGGAAGGGAGGAAAGGAGGGAGAGAGGAAGGGAGGAAAGGAGGGAGAGAGGGAGGGAGGAAAGGAGGGAGAGAGGAAGGAGGGAGGGAAGGAAAAAGAAAGACAACCCAGTAATATTCCATTTCTTCTGTAAACTGGTGCAACCATTTTGGAAAGCCATTTGGAAACATACAAAGAAAATGACTCAAATATCTAAGAAGACCCAGAAATCCCACACCTATGCACATAGTGCAAGGAGGTCAAAGAGAGAAAGAAAGAAAGATCCTATTCATACTTACATAATTATAGCAAGATTCTTTGTCGTAGTAAAAATTCTAGAAACAATGTAGATGACCATAGTTCAGGGGATCACTAAACAGATTATGGCATGTGAATATAAAGGAACACTAAATTAATGCACATGAACAATACAGGAAGCCGCAGGAAGCAGTACCAACTGAGGAAGAGAGAAGGAAGTAAAAACAAAAGAGTATCTAGAATGATTTCAATAGCACAAATGAAATGAAGTCACCAAAAGACAATTGAACAACGTCTAATTTTAATGTCCAAGCTTGTCCCTAGAAGAGAGATGAGAAAATACACTTTCCTCACATCAATGCAGAGGTCATGGACTAGTGTAAAATGTTGCATGTGTGTCCAGAAACATCCAACACGGTGGTTAGTCTTTAGGAATTGCTATTTTCCTCCTTATTGCTTATAATTTGTTATAAAGTGTGACGCATTGAATGGGAGAACCTATTCCTAAATGAATGTGATAGGATACTGGAATTGGAAGATCTTTCATGCCCCTTGAATCTGCTGACATAGCAGGAAGAGACAGATCAAGAGAAAGCCAGAGGCAAGCTAGCGTCCCTGAGGTGGTGACTGGAAGCAGTGGCAGTGACTGCAGTTGTGGTTGTGGTGTGATCTCCTTTTTCTTTGACCCTGCCAGAATTTCTGCTAAGGACTCCTGCTGAGGACTGCCAGGGACAGGAACTGTGAGGGGCTGGAGCTGCTGGGAGGAAGCTGCCTGGACACTGAGCAGTTGCATGAGTGAGGAGAGGAGGATCTTTGCCTGAAGTAGCCTGTCCTGTTTTGAAGGCTTGAGAATATGGGTGTTTACTACATTAACTACATGTGCCTATTTCATAACTACTGTTATGTTGGCTTTGACTTTTTAGTTTTGGGACTCAGGTTTCTGGTATTTGAATAAATGTTCTAGCTATATTTCCCATGTAGAGAGCCTGTTACATTTTGTGATTAATAACCATACCAGCATACTTATAATTACTGTAGGCATTGTGAATACTGCATTGTTGATACAGATACAAAAACAAAGAAATCAACAAAAATATAATTTTTAAAAATTGGGTATTTGGCCTTCTCTTGTACTATGGCATCTCTTCTATTCTCCATTATCTTTCTTATTTTAAATATTTTTTGTTGATAATTTTTGTCTTTATATCCCCTTCACATTTCCTCTTCTCTCCATCAAACAATTCCCTGTAACACATGGCAATTTTTTTAAAAAGGAGTTCAGAAAAAAACAGTCAACAAAATTGTGTTTTACAGTATATGCAATATTGCATTGTCTTCCACTTCTGCAAAGAAGGCACATTTTCTTATTTCTTCTCTAGGGCTAATCTTGATCATTATCGAAGCACATCATTCCATTTCATTTGTAGTAAGTTTATCTGATAAGCTCTCATATTCAAGGTGTTAATAATTTGCTCAAATATAAGAATCATTTCCCAATCAATGAATGGCAAAAGGTTATGAACAGACTATTTTCAAGAAAGAAATTCAAGCTATCAACAATTATGCAGAAAGTTCCAGATAACCAATACTGTTTTTCTAGTTCTGGCTATTTTCTTTTTTCCTTTTCAAATTAATTTTTCTTTTTATTCTGAACTTAGAATCACAAATTAGAACGAACATTTGCATATATTTGGTAGAGAAAAAAGAAGATAATACACAAAATCTGCAGATCTCTAGTATATACAACTTGCTTTTCTTTTAAGTATATATTAAGATCACCTTATAATTTCAAAGATAGCTTGTCTTGCCTTCTTTGTGGCTATTTCTTTTTTTCTACACTTAAAAAATTATATTTCTTTTTCTCTCCTTTTTTTCTTCCTTCCTTCCTTCCTTGTTTCCTTCCTTCCTTTCTTCCTTCCTTCCTACCTTCTTTCCTTCCTTCCTCTCCTTCCTTCCTTCCCTCCCTCCTTCTTTCCTTCCTTCCTTCTTTCCTTCCTTCCTTCTTTCTTTCCTTCCTTCCTTCCTTCCTTCCTTCCTTCTCTCTCTGTCTCTGTTTCTTTCTTTCCTTCTTTCACCACATCCCTAACTCCTCTTGTCCTCAATTTTGAAAAAGAAAAAAAGAAAAAGCCCTTGTAACAAAAATAGTTAAATAAAACAAATTCCAACATTGACTGTGTCTGAAAACATGTCTTTTTTTGATCTTCAATTCATCACCTCTCTGTCTAAGTGGGTCATATAGCAATCATAAGTGTTCTGAAGTCATAGTTCATCATTACAGTGATCAGAGTTAAGTCTTTCAAAGTTGTCTTATTTTATAATGTTGTTATTATATAAATAATTTTCTGCATCAATTCACACAGATCTTCCAAGATTTCTATGAAACCATCCATTTTCATCATTTCTCATGCAGTAATATTATGATGCATCCATATATGATAATCTTTTTAAAAAATTTTATTTTTCCACAGTTTCATGTAAAGATGATTTTAACGTTCTTTTTTTAAATTAAGTTCCAAATTTCAAATCTCCCCTTTCTAACCCTCTGCCCTGAGATGCAAGCAATTTGATATAGGTTATACTTATTTAATCATATATATCATAAGATTTTAGCCATTTCCCCAAATCCCAAAAGATGGGCAAGCCCTTAGCTTCTAGTTCTTTACTATTACAAAAAAAGAACTGTTAAAAATATATTAATACATATGAATCTGTTTCCTTTTTCTCAGATCTCTTCAGTTTAGTAGTTGGACAGAGAGTGGGCACAATCTAGTGACTTTTTAGACATAGTTCCAAATCACTTTCCAAAATAGCTAGACCATTTCACAGCTACGCCAGCCGTGGATTTGTGTGATCATTTCTTTATATCCTCGCCAACAATTCTCATTTACTTTTTATATTATCTTTGCCCATATGATGAATCTGAGACAGAACCTCAGAGTTGCATTCATTTGCATTACTCGAATTATTAATGATTAGAAGCATTTTATACGGTTGTTGATATTTTGGATTTCTGTCTTAGAAAAGAATGTGTTCATAACCTTTGACCATTTATTGATCAGGGAATGGTTCCCTTTCTTATGAATTTAGGTTTCTATAAATCTTGGATATGAGAACTTTATCAGAGAAACTTACTGCAAAGATGTTTTTTTCCCCCACAATTACTCATTTCTCTTCTTATTTTAACTGCATTACTTCTGCGTGTAATCTTTGCTTGCTTTGTTCTGCCTTAGTTCATATGTATTCTCCCATTTCTTTTTATTCTTCATGTGACAGGGCATGGGCAGAGCTGCATTGCCAACTTCTGGCCTAGCACCTGGAGCTCTGGAGAGTGACAAAGCCCTGCCTGCTTTCTGACTGCCACATATGACTCACTGCTGAAGGACTCAGTGCTTTGGGGATGACAAAGGAACCTTCTTATCAGGCCCTGAGCATTCCTCCTTTCTTTAATCAACCAATAATAAAAGTAGGGAATGTACTTTATAATGAGTTTTGTTGAGAAGTATCTAACACATCAAAATGAAATAATCAATTTATCACACAAATATAATGAAAAAAACAAAGTTTAATTTGATTGATGAACTTCACTTGAGTCTCTTTTCTTTCTCACCAAATTTCTCCCTCCTGTTTATATCTCCAAAATTTCGTTTTGGAGAGCTTTATGTCCTTCCTGGGAAGACTTTCTAAAATTTTAATCTATCTACCATCTTCTTGTCCTTACTCTGAATCCACTAAAATTAGCTCTTCTCACATTTTTGAGTATGTGTCAACCTATACTCAGTTTTCTTCTCCTCTATCGTAAATTTTAAGATGGAAGAGTCACTTAGTCTCAAAGTTCCCTTCATTCTTCCCCCTCTTCCTCCACCCCAGGAGCTAATTTCACTTAGTTAATAAGAATCAGATCTTAGTCACTGATGTACTATAGGGATAGGAACTACAACCAGGGATGGGAAACCTGTGGCCTCGAGGCCACATGTGGCCCTGTAGGTCCTCAAGTGCAGCCCTTTGACTGAAGGGCCTCCAGCCTGCAGGTTCCCTACACCTGCCAGACCTTTAATCATTGGTATAGAGAACTGAGAGATGAGGAAATTCTCTCTACCCACATAAACAGGCCCCTCCTCTAAATGACAGTGTTAGAAATTGTCCTGGAGCGCTTAAAAGCTAAGTTCACACACCCAGTTCACACAGTCAGCATGTGCTAGAGGCAGGACTTAAATACAGGTTTTCCTGGCTCCGAAGCTAACTCTCTATGCATGGCCTCTTTCAAGTGCATGCTCATGTATGCGTCCGTGTTTCTATGAGTACATATGTATACACACATGTATGTATGTGCGTATGTATTCTATTGACTCGTTTTATGGTTTTCTCTCTTCATGAAAATCACAGCAATAGCTTTCCTTTCCTCATCAAATCCACATTTTGTCTTTGGTCTTGTTTTAATCTGTTAGCTTATTCGTTGCAGAGTTATTCTTTTTTCCTCTCTATGATTCTCACATTCCTTTCCATATGTCCCATGGAATTTATTTTTCCTTTTTCTACTTGCCTGTTTTCTATGTGGCTTCATTGATTCTCTCTCTGTCTCTATCTTTCTGTCTCTCCCGTGTGTGTGTGTGTGTGTGTGTGTGTTTGTGAGAAAGAATAAAGGAAACTGCATGTAGAAGAGATATATTATACATATCACATATATGTGTATGCACATGCATGAGTCATATCTGTGTATACTTTATATTCATATATGTTGTATATATATATATACACGTACGAACTATGGTGTGATCCATATACATATATGTGTGTGCACATACATATATGAATGAACTGTATAGTCCATATATACATATATGAATGTATGATATCCAAATATGCATCACACACATACATGTGTGTTAATGTATTACATACACAAATGTATTCCATATATATAAACATACACAGGCAGTCATAGATGATCTACATTTTTGTGGGAAAGAAATTAGAACAAAGGAAAAAGCAGGCTTTGGATTCAAGCAGGAATGAGCATGACGTGACAATATATGTATCCTGAGAATAGTAAAGAGATTAGGCAACTTAGCGTGGCAGCTGTGTGAAGGATGGACTGGAGCAGAGAGAGAAGAATGCAGGGAGACCCTGCAGGAATTTAGGTGAGAGGCTTGGTAAGGGACAGAAGTGGAGGCAATGGGAATATACAAGAAAGCACTCTGAGATGGACAGTTCAAAAGATTTGGTGACTGGATATAGGAAGTAACGGTCAAAGAAGAATCCTAGAGAAAATCCAACAGCATTCCAAATAAAATGTAACATCATACAACCTAAATTGTTTTTTAAGCTTTGGCTTGCATGTTTCTATTTCCTGTACTTTAGGTTCCAGATAAATTGGAGCTGTTTCTAAATTTTGTCCTATTCCCTTCTGATTATTAAAACTGAAAGTGGCCATTAAAATGAAGTAGTCCATTGCAATCTTTTTGCAAATAAGGAAACTGAGTCCCTTTCTCATGATTACACAGTGATAAAATGGCAGAATTAGGGTTCTAAGAACGTACTCCAATTCTTTTTTCACTAAAACAAATTATTGAGGAAAGGAACAAGCTGAAGAGATACATAAAGGAAAAAGTTATATTGGGGTCAAAATGAAAATGGTGTCATTTGGGACAATAGAGAAGTCTAGAAGACAGTTTCTGTCTCTGTCTCTATCTTTCTGTCTGTATGTATGTCAAGGAAATTCTTTCATAATTCTTCCCACTTTTCTATCCTTTCAACCCTCCATACCAGCTCTTTTTGACAATCAGTTAGATAAAGTAGATTGGAGGGTGGACTCTAAGTTCCCTTCTAACTCATTTCTACTATTGAGAACAAAAAAAAAATTCATTCTCTCACAATATATATGTATATCTAAAAGATCACATATGTGCTGCTAGCTTTAAAAAATCAATTCAAGAATCATAGTCATAGATAAATTTATAGGTTTAATCTGTCACCCATAAAAGGCACATTAATCTTTTGTACTTCCAATGTGCATAAAATGTTAGGGAATACATGTAAATACAGAAAGTTTAGTATATACATGTAAATATAGCAGAATAAAATTCCTATTAAAACCCCAAATGAAGGAAATTATTGTTATAGTGTGGCAGGAGTCTGAGAACTCACCAGCATCCTGTGTTTTGTGGTTTAGAGAGACAAGCATCCTATCTCAACCCTGAGAGTGATTTTGGTCTAAGAAGGAAATGACTGGGGTGGGCTGTCAGGCTCCTGGAGGCATCTTGGAAAGGAGAATTTAGACTGGCTCTACCAGTTATAATTACCTCTCTAAGGACTGAGGTAAGTTTCAATAAGTCCACTTCCCTCCCAATTTCCCAATCCGTGTGCCTACCCAGTAATAGATATTGCAATATACTCATTCAATCCTTTTACCTAAGTGTTTCTTGTATTTTTTATTTTGACTCAAGTATAAAGAAGCTAGAGGCTAACTGAAAATATGTGAAATTTAAATTAGGGCAGAGAACCAAACTTCTGTCCGAGTGAATCTGGGGGCTCTGAGCCATTGTGATTTTATCAATAACTTTTCATTGGATATAAATCCCATAAAATAGCTGGAAAAAATGGACCCATTTCACATGAGAGTCATTTTGTCTTCTTATACTTAAAATAAGGTGGCACAGTAGACAGAGTGCTGGGTCTGGAGTTGAGGAGATTCATCTTCCTGAATTCAAATCCAGCCTCAGACACTAGCTGTGTGACCCTGGGAAAATCACTCAATTTTGTTTGCCTCAGTTTCCTCATCTGCAAAATATTTGAAAACGGAAATGGCAGACCATTCCAGTATCTTTGCCAAAAAAAACTCAAAATGGGGTTACAAAGAGTCTGTTATAACTTAAAAAAAACTCAATTGAACAATAACAAAAAAGGGAGCTAACTGTTATGATAGGGTATATCAGTTATTAGATTTCCAGAAAAAAGAAATGAGGAAGCAGGGTAGAAAAAGGAGGAGGAAGCAGAAAGGATAGATTATTTTCCAGAATGTTACCCAACAGTGCTATAATAGGAGTAGGTGCATATTTGGAGGGGACCTTAAAGATCATCTAACCTAACCATTCATTCTAAAGAGAAACTGAAACTAGAGAGGCTGTGATTTGTCCAAGTTTGCACAAGTAGTAAGTGGCAGGGATGAGGTTGAACAAAGGTCTTCTGACTTCTGAGGCAATGATCTTTCCATTGCACCAAGTTTTCCCTCCCCTCCCCTTCCACTCTCCCCTCTTTCCCCCCTCCCCTCCGTCCCTTTCCCTCCCCTTCCCTTCCCTAATAAGAGCTTGAGAGACCAATGGGAAAAAATGATGTTGAGTCTTGAGTTCTAGACCTGAGAAAATTATTTCAGTATTGACAATATTTTGAGAAGGGAGAGGGAAGACTGTTTAGCTCCAAGCTGAGAGACACCCCTAGGGACTCTGGCCTTTAAATGAATTCTTACAGGCAAGTTGCAAAGTGCTGAAAATAGAGGTTTGTCCTGGAAATGTGACAGAACCTTAATCACAATGCCAGGTTGCTGTTTTATGAATGCAGTAACACACCTATCAATTAGTCTTTGATGAAACCATATGAGCACCTGGCAAATATTCTGTACCGAGCAGCTTCATTCAGCATGCTTCTGAACATCTGTTGCCTATTCCCAAGAGTCTGAATTACCCACACAAGAGAAACTTTAATTTTGAGAGGAAGAAAGACGGAAGGAAAGATGGGAGAAAAAAGGAAGCAAAGAAAAGAAGGTAAGTAAAGAAATAAAGTTTACATGGTTTAGGCAAAGCATCTTGGTTTTGAAACTCTATAAAGAAGATTATATAGAATTTTTGGTAAATCTACAGAAATTTAAATTGGGAATCTGCAGAAAATATGGGCATGAAAAACTGTTAATGGGGAAAGAGAAAAATTCTAGAAACTGGAGCTACTGAGGTTGAGGCTGTCAATGAAGGTTTGTGTTGTCATGGAAACCTGATGCAATAGAAGCCTCAGAAAATACATTGCTTCTCACTGTCACACTGTAAGGCTTGAGATCCTATTCAAGACAATTGAAATTGTCTGGAGAGATGACTCAGGGAGGCCAATAACTAAGTTAGTTGGGGATGTGGGAGGATGGTGGTGGTAGCTGGAGAATCAATGAAAAGGGCCCGGGTTACGAGAGTGTGAGACAGAAAAAAAATTAAGAAGCCAGGTCTCAGAAAAAAAAAATCCCATGGGTCCTGTGGAAAGGAACAGGCAATACACATAGGAGAAAGGAAAAAAAAAGTTATAACATCAATATAGATAAAGTAAAAAATTAAGACAAAAACATTAAAATGTGACTTTGATAGGACAGGAAAAGTTACAATTGTGATTTCAAGAAGGAATATTACAGAACAAGTAAGTAGAATTTTAACCTAAAAACTAATAAAAAATCTCTTCCTGAAATTAAAACAATAATTTTCAATCATTTGATGTATTTTATAATTTAAAAGAACTTTTATTGTCATCTTTTTTTAATGCTGAAGTAATTTCTCCCAACCAACTCCCCTATTTTACATCGAACCCCTGTTGGTAACAAAGAAAAATTTCAAAGGGAAGTGAATCTTAACAGCAATCACATCTGATAGTGAACTCTACTTTCCAGACCTGTAGTTCCCACACTTCTCTATGGAGAGAAGGAAGGTATGCTTGTCAGTGCTTCCAAATAAAGGTTGTTTGTTACAATTTATCCTGTTTAATGCAGTTGTGTCATTGTTTATATTGTTTTACTGGTCTTACTTTCTTTAGAGCAAACCATGTATCTTCCCCACATTTCACTGAATTTCTCTTATTCATCAATTCTTCAGGTGCCATAACATCATTGCATTGCTATACCACAGTATCTTTAACCATTCTTCAATTGATGGCACTCATTTTGCTTCCACTTTTTTTTTGGTTTCCACAAAATATGTGGTTGTGAATATTTCCTAATATATTTTTTTACTTTTTTTCTGCCATTGATCCTTTGGGGGTATATACACAGAGCTGAGATTCCTGAGAGTATGAGTAACTTTTCTTGAATAATTCCAAACTCATTTCCAGAAAGGCTAGAAAAACTCATAGTACCATAATAGGGTATTAATACACCTACCTTCCTGAAGCTTCTTTAATATTGACTTTCTGGGTTTTTTTAATCATTGGCAATTGATGGACATGAAATTAAACCTAAGAGTGTTTTAATTTCATTTCTCTTTTTATTAGTAACTTGGAATAACCTTTCACATAGACAATATCGGATGGGTTATGGAAACACATATACACCAACACACAATTACAGTTAGAACTGTGAATTGGATCAAACATTCTCGAAAGCAACTTGAAATTTTGCTAAGAAGGTGACTAAAATGTTGATATTTTTTGATATAGAGAGTCCGCTGCTAGACATTGAATTCCCAGGGAATTCCCATATTTATAGCAGCATTTTTTTTTCCCATGGTAGCCATAACAATTAGAATAATAAGATTCATTGATCTCGGAATGAATAAACAAATTTTGATACATATATGTAATGAAATATTACTGAACTATAAGAAATTATGAGTGTGAACAATGTAGAGAGCCATGGGAAGACCTATGAACTGACTCAACGTAAAATAAGCATACTAGAAAACGACGTACACAACAAGTATAAAAACACAAACGGCAAGAAAGTGAACAATAATAAAAAAGACTGAATGTAATGAAATTATAATGACTAACCAACACGGCCACAAAAAAGAGACATGAAAATCCTTATTCGAAGAAGTAGAGGAATGTGGGTATTAAACGAGGAATATGATGTTGGACTTAGTTAATGTGTTTGTTAGTCTTTCTGAATTGTTTTCATCATTTGGGATAAAGGGCATCTCTCTGGGCCAGATGAGGGGAGGGTTATACTGGGAAATAAAAGCGATATAAAGGAAAATATAGACTTTAAAAATATTAAAAATTATTTTTCCCTTAGCTACAGCTGTAACAAATATCTCCTTCCCATTCTGTATTTTTTTCTTCTGTATTTAGTTCATGTATCCATTTTAGAGTTTATTGTGGTACAAGATATTGGTCTAAACATAATTTCTACCAACAGTTTTCTTCGGAGATCTTACAAAATAGAGCATCTTTTCCCCTGTATCTTGTATTCTTGACTTTATTAAACACAAGACTGTTGCGTCTTGCTTAATGAGTCTGTTCCACTGATCTACATTTATATTAGTTGACCATCTTTGTAGGCCTGCTATGATATAATTGATATTTGCTAACGTTATGCCCATTTCACTCCTGCTTTTCCCCCCATTATTTCCCTTGAGATTTTAAAACTTTTTGATTCTTTTTTTGGGGGGGCTTTTTGGAGGAGGGAAGGTAGGGCAATTGGGGTTAAGTGACTTGCCCAAGGTCAAACAGCTAGTAAGTATTAAGTGTCTGAGGCCGTATTTGAACTCAGATCCTGACTCCAAGGCCAGTGCTCTATTCACTGCACCACCTAGCCTCCCCAAACTTTTTGATTCTTGAAAAAACTTTTGTTAATATTTTTTATAGTTCTACAAAGTAACCCATCCTTTGGCAGTTGAATTGGAATTGCACTAATTTTTTAAGTTTTTCTAGGTAATATAGTAATTTCTTTAATACATGGGTATAACCTAACCATGAAAAATGAGCCTCTCTCCAATTATTTGTCTCCCTTATTTTTATAAAAAATATTTCATAATTGTATTTCTTATGCATTTTATAACATAATTTAAAATAGTTATTTTAAATGATAAATATTTTAGGAATTTCTTTTATGGTTACATACTTCTCAATAATAACATCATTTTCCTGACATTTCTCACTGATGCTAGCTCATATCAGGTCAAGTAATTCTCAGAGTTATTTCTTACATTTATTCCTGTATCTGAATGTGTAACTGCTGGAAAGAGTGCACGTGAAATTTCGAAAGAGCCAACATTAGATTTGTAGCTGTCCTCAATTTGAATGAACTCCCTTTTCTTTTTTCCTTCTATTTTGCCATGCTTTTCTAGATGCTTGGTCTGATAACATTCTGCATTCCACACATTCCATGTCTGCATCTCCATTTGGATCGAGATCTTCCTAGTAGGAAATATTGTTTAGCAGGTAGGAAGGGACCATGGCAGCTCTCCCCTAAGGTTCTTTACGTAAAGTACTTAATCTTTCTTCTTTGGACAATTTTATCTATGGAAAAGGCAAAAACATGGATAACTCTGAGAACACCAGAGAGAAAGAAGCAGTCGAAAGGAGAAAAAATTGTTCTGAAGGTAAAGATCTAGTCGAAGTGTCTTGTTTTCCAGAGGCTAATTAGCACGACTGTTGAGGACTTTGAGGCTGATATCTAGAAAACTCTGATAACTAGAAATTTTTTTTGTAAGTATCAGGCAGTTGTACAAGCCTTGCTTGGTTTCTCACCCAAAGATAAGGCCATGTCAGTCCATATGAGGAGATCTTATGAGGAAAAGGAAGAAAAGACTGATGAAACAGAATGAACACAAAATGCAGTGATGATAATTGGGGAAAAGAAAAAAATATACTTCTCTAGCATTGTAGCCAAAGTTGAGAAACAAGGAAATATCTTAACCAGCAGGGCTGGGAAACTTTGGAGGGATATGAGTGATGGATCTTATAAGGAAAGGAGTAATGGCTGGAAGAGAGGCAGAAAGATAAAAAAGATTAAAGCTCAAGATTTCAGAAAAAGAACAAAGCCTTGATATTTTGGAGAATTTTTTTTAAATAGCATTTAAACCAAAATGTAAGTTACGAGCATTTAAATCCAACCTATCTTTTTAGCTTTAGTTGATGCTGGTCCCCCTTATTTGTGGAGATGACCTGATATGGGATTTCAGAGGCATAAGCAACTCTGTCTACCAAACCAGGTGGGCACCCCTCTGCAACTTACAGCCTTAGAGAATTACCTGAAGTGCTAAGAAAAGAAGTGACCTGCCCAGAGTCATAGAGTCAGTGCGTATCTGAATCAAGACTTAAACCCTGATCCTTTTGGTTTCTTCTATATTCCATTCAAACTGCAACTACAGTTATCCCTTCCATGTGTCTGGGAGGGGGGAAAAATAGGGGCATGGCACTTCTGCAGTTTGGAGAATCTCCATAAAATTTTTGGGCTTTCCCTTTGTGCCAGAGAAGAAGTCTGAATTATTATGGCATTAGAAGATAAAATATATTGCTATTATATAATATTACACATATATTTTTATGTATTTCTGAGTTTTCTAAATGTTTTCTGTGTTGTCTGCTGGCCTTCACATGTCATCTGTAGCTTCCACAGAACTTCCCCCAAATTCCCATTTAACTTCTTATGCTGATTATGTCAAAACTGCAATGGGGAAAGTCACAATGTGGAATTTCCAAATTGTGTCCTACCATCTCCTGACAGGGCATTTAGCAAAATGTAGTGCACATAGAGTCAGAGTTGGAGTCAAGAAGATCTCTGCTTGAAACCCGTCTCAGATATTCACTCGCTGTATGACCTTATGCAAATCACTTAACCTTAGTTACTTCATCTAGAAAGTGGAGCTAATCGTAGCACCTGTTGCACAGGGTTCTTGTGAGGATGGAATGGGATAATGTGTATGAAGTGATTTGGAAACCTTAAAGTGCAACATAAATGTAAGAAATTGTTATTCTGCCATAATCTGTGTCTGGAATACCCTCCCTCATATCTCTACCCAGTGAGATTTTCCTCTTCCTTATTCCCTACCTAAAAGTGTTCTTTCTCTCCAGTTTCTCAGAGTACTCTATCTGGACCTTTCCTTTGTACTTGAAACTCTCTGCTTGTTACTCAACCTTCATTTAATTCAACAAATATCTATTTGGTTCTCTTACTTGAGATACAAAGGCAAAATGGAAACCATCCCTTCAAGAAGAGTGAGATAGTTAATCTGATATGTTCATGTCATAAGTTTAATACAACATAGGAGTAAAGGGAAGACCAGAGAGTGTGTTCTAGGAAAGTTCAAGTAGGAAATCATCTAGGGCAATGAGTGAAGTCTTCATTGAGGATCTGGCAAATAAATTAAGGCTTGAAAGGAGATAAGATTTCTGAAAGGTGAAGATGAGAGGGAGCAATTCCAGGTGTGAACTCATGGAGACAGGAGATAACACCCAAGTTTGGGATACACATGTGGGCATGTCCTATTTTGTATACACATCTTATTCTTTATTTAAGTATATCGGCTTCTTGAGGGTAGGGACTGTATCATTTTTTAAATTTCTTTATTCATAACACCAACATAGGGCTTTGCATACAGTAAATACTTAAGAAATAGCTCTTAAATTGAATTGATCAAGAGCTTAGGTATTCTTTATTATAGGACTTGCCTTCTAAGAAACCATTCTCCAGTCCAAAGAGTATTAGCCACAGTATCTTCAGAGTATCTCACTATAACTTAGAAACTTCTGCATAAATAATACAAAGAAAACATTGACCCAACACCGTTCTCTGTTAGGTCTAGGCAGAAACCTGAAGAAGCTCGCAATGCTAGGAATTTACAAAGTTACAAGAGGCTTTCATTTTGTTTTGTTTTTATTTTTGAAACTAGCTTAAAAATCTCTTTCTGTTGAACTTTAACACTTTTCCCCCCATTCATTTAAAATGAATCTTTCTGAAACCGAGGGTCAGATGTTGGTTGCATTTTCTAGGATAAAGGGATGGGCAATGATGTAAAGTCAGTAAACGCAGTCCACTTATTTCTCTTATGAAGGAGGATGTGATTTTCCACAGCTATCAATCTGGGGTTCCGAAAGAATTGTCAGGAAGGAGTTCCCCTATTTTCTTTTAGGTGATGCAGTGGACGATGAACCTGAAGTCAGGTCTGACTTCAAATATGGCCTCAAAGGTTTATTATCTGTGTGTCACCGGGCATGTCACAACCTCTTTTTGCCTCAGTTTTCTTATCTATAAAATGGGGACAACTATAGCGCGTTTCCCAGGGTTATCGTGAGGATCGAATGAGATGATCATCAGAAAACACTTAGCAAACACTGAAGCTTTATATGAAAGCTAGCCATAACAGACAGCCATTTCCCACTCTGCCTTGCTTCACACTTCAAGCACCGCGCAATCAGGTAAGCCCTGCTTATAGACACAAAGAGCCTGCGCAACGAACAGAGGAAAAGAGGCAGCTAGAAGGACGTCTCCTTCCCCTGCTTGGTAATTTACCTTTTGTTACCTTGTTTACTTTCTTCTCACAGACCATGATCTCCCTGAAGGTGAGTAAGCTACATTCTGAAAGAGGATACTTCTTGTGAATACAGAAGGCTTTAGCTAAAGTGGGCAGTGTGTATGTGTGTGTGTGTATATATACATATATATGTGTATACATACATATACATGCATGTATACACACATAAACAAAAGCGTACATGTATGCACATGTGCACACACACGTATAGTATATCCTACATGCATACATACACATGCACATATATAACACACATATGAGAGTATACATGTGCATATATGTGTTTATATATGCGTATATAAATATATAGTAATTGGCAGTATATAGACATACATATATAGCTATGTAGATCATATATTAGCATGCACACACACACACACGCACACACACATACATACACACACGCACGCACACGCACACGCACACACACATGTACACGCACGCGCACACACGCACACGCACACATACATACACACACACGCACACGCACACGTATGCACACACACACACATACACACACACAGTGTTCTAGGGAGCTTCTGACATCACTGTGATCATTTGCTGAGAAATGAGCAGAATCGGCTGGCTGTTTGACTTCTTCCCCTTACTAAGCGGTCCCCTGGGGCTTGCTTGGGCCCTGGAGCACCAAACCGTGCCAGGTATGCCCGTGCAGATTTTCTGGTTGGCCCAGCTCAAGGGTGTCTATTGTTCAGTTTTTGATGTGAGCATTTACACCTTGGAATCCAGTCAGCTGCTATAAATCAGGGCTTTGTTTATGGTTCTGATGATTACTTAGTCTTAAAAAGTTTGAGATTGAGAAAATCTTAATTATTCAGATTAAAGAGGGGCGGAGTCAAGATGACAGCATAGAAGCAGGAAAACTCCATGGCTCCCCCCATAACCACCCCAAATATCTATAAAATATGACTCTAAACAAATTTTAGAGCTACAGATCCCACAAAGTGACAGAGAAACAAATCTCCCACTGAAGTCAGCCCGGCAGGCAGACAGGAAGGGTTTGTTGCAGCACGCTGGGAGACCAGCCCCACATGAACCCACAGTTTAGCCCCAGGGTGTCCTGGACCAGCCCCAACTGAAGCATTCGGGAGAGTGGATCACGAGGAGCTGTGGTGGTTTCCAGACTTATCAACCCATAAATGCCAAAGACAAAGTAAAAAGTCAGTAGAACTTGGCTGGATTTGGGGGAAACAGAGGGAGCCTGGCCCTCTGTCCCCAGAGCCAGAAGTGGTGGAAGCTGTGGCCCTGCAGCCACCTCCTCCACGTGGCTGCTTCAGATCTCCCAGCCTGCAGATCGTAGGGGGGTCAAGCAACCATTCATAGGCTGAGGGCTCTTCCCTTAACCTGCCTGGATCTGGATCGCAGTCTTGGGTGGTGGTATTGAGGTGTGTGACCAGTGAGGCAAAGCTGGTGCGGGCTGTAGAGACAGTGCCCGCCTAATAGCTCCAGCAGCTGCAAAAACCTCAGCAATTTGGGACAAAGCTCTCCCTTCTGGAAGCAGAGTTCCACTGTGGCAAAGAGCTCAAAAGTCAAGTAATTGACTGGCAACATGAGCAAGCTAAAGAACCAAAGCAAGTACAGCCATCCAAGTTTAGATTCCTTTTTTGGGGGACAAAAAGGATCAAAGCATGAAAGAGGAGGAAGACAACACAGTCAAAACTCTTGTACCAAAAGCTTCCAAGAAAAATATGAATTGGTTAAAGGCCATGGAGGAGTTCAAGAAGGATTTTGAAAATCAAGTAAGAGAAGTGGAGGAAAAATTGGGAAGAGAAATGGGAGTGATACAAGAAAATCATGAAAAGAGAGTCAACAACCTGATTGAAGAAAATAACATCTTAAAAAATAGATTAACTCAAATGGCAAAAGAGGCCCAGAAAGCCAATGAGGAGAAGAATGCCTTAAAAAGCCAAATTTGTCAGATGGAAAAAGGATTTCAAAAGCACACTGAAGAGAATAATTCCTTCAGAACTGGATTGGAGCAAATGGAAGCTAATGACTATGAGAAATCAAGATACTATTAAACAGATCCAAACAACTGAGAAAATAGAAGACAATGTGAAATATCTCCTGAAAAAAAGCCACTGACCTGAAAAATATATCCAGGAGATACAATTTAAAAATTATTGGACTACCTGAAAGCCATGATCAAGAAAAGAACCTAGAAATCATTCTTCAAGAAATTGTCAAGGAAAATTGCCGTGATATTTTAGAACCAGAGGGCAAAAAAGAAATTGAAAGAATTCACCAATCATCTCTTGAAAAAATCCCAAAAAGAAAACTCCTAGGAATATTATAGCCAGGTTCTGGAGTTCCCAGATCAAGGAGAAAATATCCCAAGCTGCCAAGAAGAAACAATTTGAATATTGTGAAAACACAATCAGGATAACACAGGATCCAGAAGTTTCTACATTAAGGGATTGAAGGGCCTGGAATGTGATATTCTGGAGATCAAAGGAGCTAGGATTAAAACCAAGAATCACTTACCCAGCAAAATTGAATATAATGTTTCAGGGGAAAATATAGTCATTCAATGAGGTGGAGGACTTTCAAGCATTCTTGATGAAAAAAACCAGAGCTGAATAAAGTTTGACAGTCAAATACAAGAAGCATGAGAAGGTAAACAGGGAAAAGAAATCATAAAGAACTTATCAA
>JAQQSV010002806.1:0-21466 GCA_028646515.1 Pseudochirops corinnae | reverse complement strand
TTACTTTTGACTTCCACTTCCCTCACCATTCCCTCCTTATGTGCCTCCCCTCCATTTACATGCTCTTCCCCCTTACTACTATTTCCTTCCCTTCTAACCCCCCCTTTTTTACCCCTTACCCCTCCTACTGCCTGTAGGGCACAACAGATTTTTATACTTAACAGAGTATGTTATTCCCTCTTTGAACCCAAACTGATGAGAGTAAATTTCATACAGTGGTCCTCTCCCTCCCTCCTTTTCCTCTACTATATTGAGTTTTTGTGTCTTTTCACATTACAGTCCTAAACTTAACTGATTATGTTGATCCTTCCTTGAACCAGATCTGAGAATAAAGTTCATATGGTGTTCATCTCCCTCCCTTCTTTCCCTCTACTATAGTATGTTTTTATGCCTCTTCATGTGGCATAATTTACCCTTTTCTGCCTCCTCCTTTCCTTTTCTCCCATTACAGTCCCTTTGTACCCCTTAATGAGATTTTTTTATCATCAAATTAGTTCATTTATACCCACACCCTCTATGTATATCCCTTTTAAATGTCATGATAATTATATAAATCTCAATATTGACAGGTATCAGCTGGGAATGTGTATGTGTGTGTGCATGTGTGTGTGTTTTCCTTGTTTACCTTTTTATGTCTCTCTTGGGTCTTGTAATTGGAGATCAAATTTTCCATTGAGCTCTGGCTTTTTCATCAGAAAAGTCTGGAAGTCCCTTATTTCACTGAATGACCATCTCCTTGCCTGAAATATTATGCTCAGTTTTGCTGGGTAGTTGATCCTTGGTTGCAGTCCAAACTCTTTTGCCTTACAAAATATCAAATTCCAATCACTCCAGTCTCTTAATGTAGAAGCTGCTAGGTCCTATGTAAACCTGTAGTTCTATGATATTTCAATTGTTTCTTTCTGGCTGCTTGCAGTATTTTCTCCTTGACCTTATAATTATGGAATTTGGCTACTATATTTCTTGGAATTTTCAATTTGGGTTCTCTTTCAGGAGAAGTCCAGTGAATTTTTTCAATAACTATTTTACCCTGATTCTAGGACCTCAGGATAGTTTTCTTTGACAATCTCTGGGAGGATGTTCCCCAGGTTGGTTTTTTCACTGTGACTTTCCAGTAGACCAATATTGTTAGGTTATCTCTCCTGGATCTGTTCTCTGTGTCAGTTGTTTTTCCAGTGAGATATTTTATACTTTCTTCTAATTTTTCAATCTTTATGTTTTATTGGACTGATTCTTGATGTGTCATAGAGTCATTAGCTTTGATTTGACTGATTTTAATTTTTAGTGAATTATTTTCCTTGGTTAGTCTTTGAAGCTCCTTTTCTGTATGTTCAGAGTTCACTTTTAGGGAGGTATTTTCTCCAGTTAGATTTTGAACCTCCTGGCCCAGTCCACAAATTTTACTTTTTAAGGATTTGTTTTCTTCAGTGAGATTTTTTTTCCATTTTGGTCAATGTAATTTTAAAAGAATTGGTCAATTTATCTTCTACCTCTCTAATTTGGCTTTTAAAATCTTTCTTGAGCTCCTCCAAGAATGCTTTTTGGGCTTGAGATCAGTTTATATTTCCTTCTGTGGTCTCAAGTATGAGTATAGAGTCCATGTTGTCACCTGAATTTGGTTGTTCTTGCAGTTGAATCATTTTTGTTCTTGATTTCCCAGTTTCCTTCTTGCCCATTGTGATTGCCTATTTCCTGACTTTTCAAGTGGATTTCTGCTTCTGGGGTACAGAGGGCTCTGACCCAGGCTTCTCAAGCTGGGAGCTAGGAGCCTGGTTGTTGACTTTGTGTGCTGTAGCCTTTGGGTGCCTAGACTAAAGCCAAGGCCAGGACTCTCAGTGTTTCCTCTGGTTATCCTGAGGCTCACAGAATAAGGTATGGAGGAGAAGTGGTCAGGACACTTCAGATTTCCAGCTCTATGCCCCTGGGGCTACAGCTCAGGCAGGCTCAGCAGCTGGCAGCCCACCCCACTGGTGTCTGCAGATTCCCCTGATTATGGGAGGGCATACCTGGGCTTCTGGTGTTAGTACTTTCTGGTTCCACCCCCTGGGCTTGGGGATCTCCCTCTGGTCAGCTGATATGGGGCTTGTTGGGACACCTCCCTCCCTTCACTTCAGGCTCAGCACAGCTTCAGTCATACCCTTCTTCTAGGACTCCCAAGCCTGAGGCTGCTTCTACCATTTCAGGATTTTACACTGGGGCAATAATCTCTGGATTTTGGGGGTCATGGAGGGGGATAAGAGCAGGTAGGGTTTACTCCACCATCTTGGCCCCTGGAAGTTCAGGTAGGTGATTTTTAAACATCCAGGCTGTGGGCTGATAGGTCCAGGAGAAGCTGTTGTTGCTGCTCTGGGCCCTGTGCTTTCTCTTACCCAGCTCCAACAGATCTTCCATCCTGCAGTGAGACATCTATGAATTACCCTTGTGGTGGGTGAATCTGCTGGCCAGTGCTTGCTCTCACTCTGCTGTGGTCTGCTCTCAGGTCCACACTGGTGCAGAACCCATGTGCGCCATGCTCCTCCTGCCCAATCCTATGTGGGCACTTTCTTGGACTGGGAATCTGCCATACTTCATCTCCCATTTGATTTGTCACTCCAAAATCCATTCAGATTCACCTTTTAGAGGTTAGTGACAGGATTCACTGAGGAACTCAGATAAGTTCCTGTTTAAGTTCTGTCATCTTGACTCCGCCTCCTGAGTTTGACATATTTTGTGATAGAATGTCATACAATATTTCTAGTCACGATCTTTATCATGATCATGCACATTGTAAATATTGTATTGATGCTACAGAGGGTGAGAGTCTATTGGTTCAAATTGCATTTAGGGTTAGGGCTACAGCAGTGGTTCTCAACCTTCCTAATGCCATGACCCTTTAATACTCATATGTGGGTATATCTGCATGTGGGCGGACCTGCCTGGAGACAGATAGAGAAGTGGTGTCTCAGTTCCTAAGACCATCGGAAATATGTGTTTTCCAATGGTCTTTGTGTTTTCCAATGGTCTTAGGAGACCTCTGTGAAAGGGTCGTTCGACCCCCCCAAAGGGGTCACAACCCACAGGTTGAGAACTGCTGGGCTAGAGTCAGAGTTGGAGGTATTTAGGGTTAGAGTCTGATGGTTAGGGTTAGAGTTACTGTTAAATTTAGGGTTAGTTCCCCAATTGATAAATGGGCAAAGGATATGAACAGGCAATTTTTAGAGGAAGAAATTAAAGATATCTATAAGCATATGAAAAAGTTCTCTAAATCCCTATTGTTTAAGTAAATGCAAATCAAAACAACTCTGAGGTACCACGTCTCAATGGTCAGATTGGCTAACATGACAAAATAGGAAAATTATAAATGCTGCAGAAGTTGTGGGAAAATTGGAACACCAATGCATAGTTGGTGGAATTCTGAACTGATCCAAGCATTCTAGAGAGAAATTTGGAAATACGCCCAAAGGGCTATAAAAATGTGCATACCCTTTGACCTAGCAATATTACTTCTAGGGCTGTACCCCATAGAGATCATATAAATGGGAAAAGAACCTGTATGTACAAAAATATTTATAGCAGTTCTTTTTGTGGTGGCAAAGAATTGGAAATCAAGGGGATGCCCATCAATTGGGGAATGGCTAAATAAGTTGTGGTATACGAATGTAATGGAATACTATTATGCTATAAGGAATGTCGAGCAGACAGACTTCATAATAACCTGGAAAGTCTTATATAAACTGATGCTGAGTGAGGGGAGCAGAACCAGGAAAACATTGTGCACAATCACAGACACATCGTATCTATGACTAACTTTGATAGACTGGGCTCATCTCAGCAAGACAACTGCAAAAGTCTTATGATGGAAAGGACTATCTTCATCCAGAGAAATAACTATAGAGTCTGAATGCAGATTGAAGCAAACTACTTGCTCTCCCTTTTTTGTTTTGTTCCTTCTTTCTCATTGTTCATTCCATTGGTTATAATTTTTGACTAATGTTTAATGTGAAGGTATCTGTGGAACTTAATCAGATAGCATGCCACCACGGGAGCAGGGAGGGGGGAGGAGATTGAGGAAAAAAAATTTGGAATTCAAGGGACTGTGTAAACTGAATGTTGTAAACAAAATGTTAATTTTTTTAAAAAAAAGTTTATGGTTGGAGTGGGAAGCAGAATCAGAGGGTTAGAGTTAGAGTGAGAGTCAGAGGTGGAGGCAGAAGGTTAGAGTCTGTGGATTAGATTCAGATGGTTTGGTTTAGGGTTAGAGTCAGGCTTAGAGTTGGAGTCCAAGGTGGAGTCAGAGGCACTCAGGGTTAGGGTTGGACTTGGAGACATCCATTTAGGGTTAGAGTCAGAGGGTCAGGGTTAGTTTTTTGTATGGTTAATATTTCAGTTAGAGTCAGAGGTGGAGTCAGTGGGTTAGGGTTAGAGTTGGAGTCTGAGGTATTTATGATTAGAGTCTGAGGCACTTGCATTTATGGTTAAGGTTAGATTCTGAGGCATTTATAGTTAAGAGTAGGAGGTGCAAATGTAGGAGATGGAGTTGGAAGGTTAGAGTCAGAGGCATTTTAATGTTATGGTCAGTATAGGAGGTGGAGTTGGGGTCACAGGAAGAGTTGGAGTGTTAGAGTCATTTGGTTAGAGTTGGGATTGGAGTAGTAGGCATTTAAGATTAAGAGTCCAAGGGTTAGGGTTAGTGTTAGGATTTCTGTTTACTTTAGGGTTAGAGTGGGAGGCAGAGGGGCTCGAATTTAGGGTGAAGGTTAAGGTCAGGGTTAAGGTTAGGGTTAGGATTAGTCAGGTGAGGGTTAGGGTTAAGGTTAGGGCACAATTAGGGTTAGGGTGAATGTTAGGGTTAGAGCTGGGAGTCGAAATTAGGTTTAGAGCCAGGGGAGCGAAATTAGGGTTAGAGCTCAATGAGGGTTAAGGTTAGGGTTAGGATTAGAGCCAGGAAGTCAGAAGGCTGGCAGCACAATTAGAGTTAGGCTTAGAGTCACAAGTTGGGAGCAAAATTAGGGTTAGGGTTAGGGTTAAGGTTAGAGACCGAACCTTTTATAATTAAAATAAGAAGCTCCCCTTTATGGTTAGGGATAAAGTAGGATGCACCTTCACAGGTGGGGTACATTTAGGGTTAGCAATAGGATTAAGGTTAAGGTTAGGTTTAGGCTTTGGGCATTAAAGGTTAGGATTAGGGTTAGGTTTAAGGATAGGGTTATGGTTAGGGTTAGGGTAAGGTTTAAGGTTAGGGTTAGGGTTAGAGTTAGATTCAGGTGAGGGTTAGGGTTAGGGTTAGGGTTAAAGCACAATTAGGGTTAGAGTGTTAGGGTTACAGCCAGGAGGCATAATTGGAGTTTAGGGTAAGAGAGTAATTAGGGTTAGGGTTAGGATTTGGGTTAGAGTCTGCAGTTTTTATTATTAAAGTAGGAAGCTCCCCTTTAGGGTTAGGGACAAAGTTGGATGCAATGTCACAAGTTGAGTGCACTTAAGTTTTGGATTAGGGTTAGGTTTAGATATGGAGGCTTTTATAGCTGAAGGCAGAGGCTCCCCTTTAGGGTTAGGTTTAAAGTTGGAGGCAGATTGGCAGGTGGGGTATATTTAGGGTAAGCATTAGGGTTAGTTTTATAGTCAACGTCGGTGGCATTTAGCGTTAAGAGTCCAAGGGTTTGGGTTAGGGTTAGGGTTGCTGTTAGTTTTAGGGTTAGACTGGGAGGGGTGTCAAAGTGTGAGTTTAAGATTAGATTCAGAGGCTTTAGGGTTAGGGTTAGGGTTAGGGTTAGAGTCAGGAGGCATTTAGGATTAGGGTTAGGGAAAGTGTTAGAGTCAGAGTTGGAGGGCAATTAGTGTTAGGGATAGGGTTAGGGTTAGGGTTAGGGTTAGAGCCAGGATTTGCACAATTAGGGTTAGAGTTAGGGTTAGAACACACAATTAGGGTTAAGTTTGTAGCATTTAGGGTTAGGGTTTGGGTTAGGTTTACTGTTAGGGTTAGGGTAATTTTTGCTGTTAATTTTTGTTTATTTAGGGTTAGAGTGGGAGGGGGAGTCAAAGGTTCAGTACAAGGTTAGAGTCAGAGGTTTTAGGATGGTGTTAGGGTTAGGATTAGAATGCCCATTTGGGTTGAGGCTTAGGGTTAGGGGAGGGTTAATGCTGACTGAGAAGATCATGATTTACTGTGGCCTAGGTGTGAGAGAACTTTGTACTCTGTACCTTGCACCTCTTAAGGATGATTGAGTTAAGGATGATTGGAAACTAATCTCCAATCAAGAAGAAAGAAGACTTTTTTTTTATTGTCATAATCTTTATTATGTGTGAAATTGTCTTCAACATAAGTTACATCCTGATTAATCTGAGATAAGATATTTTAAATCTATTTAAAGGCCAAGATGATCCTTTATTCTGTACAATATCTTTAACTAGAGTCTAGCAAATATAGTAACTTTCATTGCAGGATATCTTTGACCATAAAAGCAAAAACCAAAAAACCCTCAACTACAAACATTGGTATCAAATAAGGCATTAAAAAGATAACAAAACAACTTTGTCTGTTTAAAAATGCAGAATGAATACTAAAGTTAGTGGTGAATTAAACAAATGAAAACAAAAGACATAAACAGAACAGTTCTAGAGGGCAGACTTTCCTGCTTAGGGGAAGAAAGCAAAGAGTCTAGACCCTATTTCAGTTCCTCGGGATAGCACAGCATAGAATCATACTGAAAATCATGCCAAAGATCATCACAACAGCAATCCCTATGCTGACAGCTCCAATGATGTGGAATTTATTGTTGAAGACTTCCTCAATAGCTTCCAGGCAAGACTTTATAGTTACTATTGAGATCAAGTCCTTGGTGGGGCAGGTGTCCGTGATCAACTGATCCAAAATGCCAGTCACCCACAACAGTCTAGCACATGGTGGATGGCTTTGAGGGTTTCCTTGCAGGAGCCTTCTTTGATCTTCATCTTGTTGTATGTTTCCCTATAAAATTCCTTGATTTCACGAATCACCTCTTCTTTGTGCAAATAACCCTAGATGGCAGCAGCTATTTCGATGGCAAAAATCACCAGCAGGAAGGCAAAGAACAAGCCCAACCTGCACTGTGACTCTTGTATGGCCCCACAGCAGCCCAGGAAACCTACCAGCATCATGAGGGCACCAGCCCCAATCAACATATAAACACCTGTGTAGAAACTGAAATTGTTGTCTTCCCACTCAAAGATACTCTTCATCTGAGAATCAAATCTGAGCCATAGACCAATGGCAAGGACCGCAATTCCTGCAAGCCAAAAGATGATGTTAAATCCAAACAGCAGATATTTAATGCACTTGGTACCTCCTTTGACCAGCATGGTGGAGACTAGGCTGAGCTGGGTATGAGCTCTCAGTGAGGAAAGCCAAGCGCACACAAGGACCGGACAGAACCCAACAAGTAACTAAACTAAGGTAAGAGCTGGTGTTAGGTGGCCTTAGGGTTGTACTTTTTAAAAGTGCCACTCCTTAAGGCACTTTGCTTGGGTTCTGTGCACATGTGTGAAGAAATTCCATTCCCAGAAAGAAGACTTTTTGACAGAAATTAAGACAATGTGACCTAGGGGTGGAGAACTTTGACCTTTGTACTTTGTGTCGCTTAAAGAGGCTTGTTCCTTAAGGATGACTGAGTTAAGGACTTACTGAATGACACCTTTTGCTTAAAACTATGTGGCCACATTAGTGATAAGTTGTTTATAACATTGTGAATGCTATACTTTGGTTTCTGTGAATGTTTTTCTTTAGTTTACTGCTGAATAAATAGAGAGTCCACTATACTATATGATCAGAACCTTAAAGCTGTTCACAGCAGCAGTCCTCTGGAAGGCTGCTTGTGCTTGGCTTTACAGGTTAGAGTTAGTGCTAGGGGTAGGGTTAGGGTTAGGGTTATGATTAGTGCAAGAGTACACATTTAGGGTTAGGGTTAGAGCACTCATTTAAAGTTAGGGTTAGGGTTAAGGTTGGGAGTGTTAGAGTTGGCAGGCATTTAGGGTTAGATTGAGGAGGCTGAAGGCAGTAGGCATTTAGAGTTAGAGTTAGGTTTAGGGTTAGAGTCTAGAGGCATTTAGGGTTTGGACTGGTGTGGGGTTAGGGTTAGGGTTTGTGTTAGGTATAGAGCATGCATTTAGGGTTGGGGTTAGAGCGCTATTTTAGGGTTAGGGTTAAGGTTGGGAGTCAGGTTAAGGTTAGGGTTAGGGTTAGAGACAGAGGCTTTTATAGTTAAAGTTGGAGGCAATGCTTTAGGGTTAGCTTTACAGTTGGAGGCAGAATTGCAGGTGGAGTGCATTTAGGGTTAGGGGTAGGATTAGGGTTAGTACTAGGGCTAGAGTCAAGAGTCAGGAGTCAGCATACATTTTAGGATTAGAATTTATTGTTAGGACTGGGTTAGGGTTAGGGTTATTGTTAGGGTTAGCATTTGTCTTAGGGTTAGAGCATGCATTTAAGGTTAGGGCAAAGCTTAGAGTCAGATTAGAGCTAGTGTTTAGGGTCACAGTGTTAGAGATGGAGGCTTTTATAATTAGACTCAACGTTTGGGTTAGGTTTAAGGGTGCTGTTAGTTTTAGGGTTAGAGTAGGAGGGGAAGTCAGAGTGTGAATTTAACGTTAGAGTCAGAGACTTTAGGGTTAGTGTTAGAGTTAAGGTTAGAGTTGGAAGGCTGGAGGCGTTAGGTATTTAGCATTAGGATTAGAGTTAGGGTTAGAGTCTGGAGGCATTTAGGCTGAGGACTGTTATAGGTAGGATTTGTGTTGGGGTTAGAGCATACATTTAGGGTTAGTGTTGTAGCGCCCATGTAGGGTTAGAGTTGAGTTAGGGATAGGGTTAGGGATAAGGTTAGTGTTAAGTTTAGGTTAAGGCGCCCATATATAGGTTTAGGTTTAGGGTTAGGGTCAGTGATGGAGACTTTTATAGTTAGATTCCAAGACTTAGGTTTAGGGTTAGGTTTGCTCTTAAGCTTTAGGGTTAGAATGGGAGCTGGAGTTGGAGTGTGAGTTTAAGATTATAATCAGAGGCTTTTGGGTTAGTGTTAGGGTTAGGGTTAATGTTAGAGTCAGAGTTGGAGGCATTTAGGGTTAGAGTCCAAGGTTTGCATTAGGGTTAGAGTTGCTGTTAGGTTTAGGGTTAGAGAGGGAGGCAGAGTCAGAGTATGAGTTTAAGGTTAGAATCAGAGGCTTTAGGGTTAGAGTTGGGAGTCTAGAGGTACTGCCTTTTAGGCATTTTAGGATTAGAGTTGGGAAGCATTTAGGATTAGAGATCATGGGTTTGGGTTGTTGTTTGTGTTAGGGTTAGAGTAGCAGTGGTAGTCAGAGTGTGAGTTTAGGGTTAGGGTTAGGGTTAGAGTCTGGAGATGGGAGGCATTTAGGGTTAGGTTCAGGAGGCCCAGAGTCAGGAGGCATTTAGGATTGGTATGGAGAACAGAGTATGGAGACAGGAGTCATTTTGGTTAGGGTTAGAGTCGGCAGAAAGGAGGCATTTAGAGTTAGGGTTAGGCTTAGGGTTAGAGTCTGGAGGCATTTAGGGTTTGGACTGGTCAGGGTTAGGGTTAGGTTTAGGGTTAGGGTTAAGGTTAGAGTCAGATTAAGGTTAGTGTTTAGGGTCAGGGTTAGGGTTAAAGGTAGAGGCTTTTATAGTTAGACTCACAGAGTTAGGATTAGGGTTAGGGTTGCTATTAGCTTTAGGGTTTCATTGGGAGGGGAAGTCAGAGTGGGAATTTAAGGTTAGAGTCAGAGGCTTGAAGATTAGTGTTAGGGTTATGGTTAGAGTCAGGAGGCAGTGTGCATTTTAGGGTTAGAACCAGGATTAGAGTCAGGAAGCATTAAGGGTTAGGATTATTGTTGGTTAGTTTTAGAGTCATACTCCAAGGCGTTTAGTATTAACAGTCCGTGGGTTTGGGTTAGGGTTAAGGTTGCTGTTAGTATTTGGGTTATAGTAGAAGGGGGAGTCATAATGTGAGTTTAAGATTGGAGTCAGAGGTGGGGCCAAGAAGGCGGAGTAGAAGCACAAACTTGGCATGTGCTCCAGCTCCAAACAATTCCAATGCCTGTAAAAAAAAAAAAAGACTCTAAACAAATTTTAAAGCTACAGAACCCACAAAGTGACAAGAAACAAATCTCCCACTAAAGAGACATGGCAGGCCAACAAGAAAGGTCAATAGAGCATGCTGGTAGCAAAGCACTGTCTCGCAGGAGCCACACAGTTCCAGCCCCAGGAAGGCCCTAATCAGGAGCAGTCAGAGCAAACTTCAGGAGAGTAAATAACCAACAGCTATGGCAGCTGCTAGACTTCTCAACACATAAACACCAAAGAAAAAGTAAAAGGTCAGTGTGGAACTTTGTTGGAACAGGGGGGCATGGAGGAGCAAAGTCCAGCTGCTGCCGCTGGGTGAGAAGTGGCAGAGGCACAGCGGCTGTGCCATGTGGCAGCCTCAGGAGCTCCTGGCCTGCTGAGAGTAATTGCTCTTGCTTTAACCTGCTTGGATCCAGATCCCAGTCTTGGGGGGTGGTCCTGGGGTATGTGACCAGTGAGCCAGAGCTTGTGGGGGCTGTAGAGATGGTGCCCTCCTAACAGGTCCAGCAGCTTCAAAAACCCCAGCAATTTGGGACAAAGCTCTCTCCTCTGGAAGCAGAGTTCTACTGTGGCAAAGAGCTCAAGGGTCAAGTAATTGGCTGGCAATATAAGCAAGCACAAGAGGCACAAACAGACCATAGAATCCTTTTTGGGGGACAAAAAGGATCGAGGCATGGAGTGGGAGGAAGACAGCAAAGTCGGAACTCCTGCACTGAAAGCCTCCAAGAAAAATATGAACTGATTACAGGCCATGGAGAAGCTCAAGAAAGATTTTGAAAGTCAAGTAAGAGGAGTGGAGGAAAAAATCGGGAAGAGAAATGAGAATGATGCAAGAAAATCCTGAAAAGTGAGTCAACAGCCTGCTAAAGGAGACCCAAAAATAAACTTAAGAAAATAACATCTTAAAAAATAGACTAACTCAAATGGCAAAAGAGGCCCAAAAAGCCAATGAGGAGAAGAATGCCTTATAAAGCCAAATTTACCAGATGGAAAAGGAATTTCAAGAATTCACTGAAGAGAATAACTCCTTCAAAATTAGATTAGAGCAAATGGAAGCTAATAACTTTATGAGAAATCAAGATACTATAAAACAGATCCAAACAAATGAAAAAATAGAAGGCAATGTGAAATATCTCATTGGAAAAACCACTGACCTGGAAAATAGATCCAGGAGAGACAATTTTAAAATTATTGGACTACCTGAAAGCCATGATCAAAAAAAGAACCTGGACACCATCTTTCAAGAAATTATCAAGGAAAATTGCCATGATATTCTAGAACCAGAGAGCAAAATAGAAATGGAAAGAATTCACCAAACACCTCTTTAAAAAGATCCCTAAAAGAAAACTCCTAGGAATGTTATAGCCAAATTCCAGAGTTCACAGGTCAAGGAGAAAATACTGCAAGCAGTCAGGAAGAAACAATTTGAGTATTGTAGAAACACAATCAGAATAACACAAGACCTAGTGGCTTCTACATTAAGAGATCAAAGGGCTTGGAATATGATATTCCAGAAGTCAAAGGAGCTAGGACTAAAACCAAGATTCATCTACCCAGCAAAACTGAGTATAATGCTTCACGGGAAAATATTCAATGAAATAGAGGACTTTCAAGCATTCTTGATGAAAAAACCAGAGCTGAAAAGAAAGCATGAGAAGGTAAACAGGAAAAAGAAATCATAAGGAACTTACTAAAGTTGAACTATTTACATTCCTACATGGAAAAATGGTCATTGTAACTCACAAGACTTTTCTCAGTGTGAGGATAGTTGAAGGGAATATATATGTATATATGTATACATACATAGGAGGATATATGTGCATATAAATATATATGTGAGTGTGGGCACATGTATGCTCATGTTCACATAGACTGAGGGCACAGGATGAGTTGAATATGAAGGAATGATATCTAAAAAATAAAATTAAGAGATGAGAGAGGAATTTATTGGGAGGAGAAAGGGAGAGATAGATTAGGGTAAATTATCTCATATAAAAGAGGCAAGAGAAAACTGTTACAATGGAGGGAAAGAGCAAGAAGGTGAAAAGGGAATGGGACCTTACTCTCATTGAATTTGTCTTTAAGGAGGGAATATCATACATACTCAATTGGGTATCTTACCCTACAGGAAAATAGAGGGAGTAGAGGATAAAAGGGGGGATGATAGAAGGGAGGGCAGATTGGGGGAGAGGGTAGTTAGAAGCAAACATTTTTGAAAAGGGATAGGGTCAGAGGAGAAAATAGAATAAGTGGGGGGGGGGCAGGACAGGATGGAGGGAAATATAGTTAGTCTTTCACAATATAACAATTATGTAAATGATTTGAGTAACTGCACACGTACAACCTATATTGAATTGCTTATCTTTCCAGTAGGTGCAAGTAAGGAGGGAAGAAGAGCAAAAATCTGGAACTCAAAGTTTTAAAAACAAAATTTTTTTTAAAAATGTTTTTTATATGCAACTGGGAAAGAAGATATACAGGCATTGGGGTATAGAAATCCATCTTGCCCTACTAGAAAGTTGGTGTGGGGGGGTGAGGAGGGTGATTTGGGAGGATATAAGAGAGAACAGATTGGGGGAAGATCAGTTGATTCAGTAGGCTTGCTGTTTTGGGGTAGGGGGTAGGAAAAAGAAGGGGAGAAAAAACTGTAACTCAGAATTTTGTGGAAATTAATATTGAAAACTAAAAATAAATTATTTTTTTTTTAAAAATTAAAGTCAGAGGCTTTAGGGTTAGTATTAGGGATAGGATTTTTGTTAGGGTTAGAGTGTACTTTTAGGGTTAGGGTTAGATAGCCCATTTAGAGTTAGGTTTAAGGTTAGTGTCAGTTATAGAGTTAGGGCTGGGTTGGGAGTCAGGAGGCATATGGGATTGGATTTAGGGTTAGGGTTAGGGTTAGGGTGAGATATGGAGGCTTTTACAGTTAGATTCCAAGCCACAGGGTAAGAGTTAGTGTTGCTGTGAGCTTTAGGGTTAGTGTTAGGGTTTACTGTTAGAGGTAGGAATGGGAAGGCAGCATGCATTTTAGGAGCAGATTCAGGGTTAGAGCCCTGAGGCATTTAGGATTATGGTAAATGTTAGTGCTAGGGTCCCAGGTGGAGGCAGTTAGGATTAGACTCCAATGGTTTGTGTTAGGGTTAGAGTTACTGTTAGCTTTAGGGTTAAAGGGAAAGGGAATGTAGCAGCAAGCATCCTAGCATACCCAGGGTGGCTGCTAGCATAGGTTCTTAAATCTGCTTTTCTAAAGGAAAGCAACTCACAATGGGTTAACGGTTTCACTTTAATCCATAAAACATATATCATTTACCTACTTCAGGAAAAAAGTTAGCACCCTGAACTTCAGAAAATACAAACAGAAATTACAACAGAAAAGAACACAATTCAGCAGACAGGGCTTCCAACTATCTGACCATTACATCTATACCTACTTAGTTAACAGAGAGGGAAGCACCAGCATTTGGGTTTTCAAAGCACGGGGAGCTCAATGGCTGCCAGAGTCTCATCTGGCCAAATCACACAATTCTTCCCAAAGTGAACCCCAAAGCAAAACCTCATATCAGGGAATATATAGCCTGCTTCTGGGTCAGAGAATGTCACAACCCTCTTGACCCACTACCCAACCACAAAGTAACAAAGTATGGGGATTCCTGAAAAACAAGACTCCCACCATAGCCTCCACGTGACCACATTAAGCCTATTAGGGGGTAAAATATATTTTCAAATCAGGAAACGTTTTCAGCTTCACTTAAGCCTATGAAGGGGCCAAGGGACAGAGAAGATCTTCAGATTCCCATTACAAGGGGTAAGAGAGTGACTTTAAGGTTACACTCAGAGGCTTTTGGGATAAACTTAAGAGTTCAGTGCTGGAGGTAGGAGTCAGAAGGCAGCATGCATTTTAGAATAAGATTCGAGGTTAGAGTCATCCTGCATTTAAGTTTAGGTATAGCATTGGGGTGAGGAGTAGGGTAAGAAATGGTGGCTTTTACAGTTAGATTCTGAGGCTTAGGGTTAGGTTTAGGGTTGCTTTGAGCTTTATGGTTACTGTGAGGGTCTAGCGTTAGATGCCAGAGTCTGGAGGCAGCACATATTTTAGAGTTAGGTTCCAGGTTAGAGTCAATAGGACTTTAAAGTTAGGAGTATGGTGCCCATTTAGTCTTAGTGTTAGGTTGGGGTTGGGAGGCTTTGACTCAGTAGGCATTTAGGTTTAGTGTCAGGAGACAGACGGTGGTAGGCATTTAGCGTTATTGTTAGGGTTAGGGTAAGAGTCGGGAGTCACAACGCAGCATGCATTTTAGGGTTAGATTTGGGGTTAGAGTGGTGAGACATTTAGGGTTAGTTGCAGGGTTACAGATGGGGTTTGGGTTAGAGATGGAGAATTTTACAGTTAGATTCTGAGCTATAGGGTTAGCGTTAGGGTAGCTGTGAGCTTTAGTGTTAGTGTTAGGGTTTGCCTTTAGAGGCAGAAATGGGGAGGCAGCATGCATTTTAGGAGTAGATTCAGGGTTAGAGCCCTGAGGTATTTAGGATTATGGTACATGTTAGTGCTGGAGTCCCAGGTGGAGGCAGTTAGGGTGAGACTCCAAGGGTTTGGGTTAGGGTTAGGGTTAAGGCTGCTGTTAGCTTTAGGGTTAAAGGAGAAGGGGAGTCAGAGAGTGATTTAGAGCATTTAGGGTTACTCTTAGGGTTCAGTGTTAGAGGCAAAAGTTATAAGGCAGCATGCATTTTAGGGTTAGACTTGGGGTTAGAGTCTCTCTGCATTTAGGTTTTAGGTAGAGCATTAGGGTGAGGTTTAGGGTTAGAAATGGAGGCTTTTATAGTTAGATTCTGAGGCTTAGGAATAGGTTTAGGGTTGCTCTGAGCTTTATAGTTAGTGTGAGGGTCCAGTGTTAGAGGCCAGAGTCTGGCAGCAGAATGCATTTTGGAGTTAGATTCGGGGTTAGAGTCAAGAGGCCTTTAGGGTTAGGGTTATGGTGCCCATTTAGTCTTAGTGTTAGGGTTTGGGGTATGGTTAAGGTCAGGAGGGATTCAATCAGCATGCATTTAGGTTGAGAGTTAGAAGACCAATGGCAGTCAGCATGTAGGATTATTTTTATGGTTAAGTTGGTTAGAATTGGAAGGCATTTAGGGTTAGGACTGGGTTAGCCTTAGTGTTAGTGTTAGTGTTAGGGTTAGGGTTTGTGTTAGGGTTAGAGTATGCATTTAGGGTTAGGGTTAGAGTACACATTTAGGGTTAGGGTTAAAGTTAGAGTCAGCTTAGGTGTCATCCAGTTTTAGAGTTAGGGTTAGAGAAGGAGGATTTTACAGTTAAATTCTGAGACTTTGGTTTAGGTTTAGGCTTAGGCTTAAGTTTACAGATAGGGTTAGGTTTAGTGTTACAGTCTGGAGGCATTTTGGATTAGGACTGGGTTAGGGTTAGGGTTAGGGTTAGGTTTGCTGTTAGCTTTGGGGTTAGAGGGGGAAGGGGAGTCAGAGTGTGACTTTAAGGTTAGAGTCGGAGGCTATAGGGTTAGTGTTAGGATTTAGTGTTAAAGGCATAGTGGAGAGGCAGCATGCATTTTAGGGTTATATTCAAGGCTAGACTCTTGAGGCCTTTAGGGTCAGGGTTAGGGTCAGGAGGGTTTGAATCAGCAGGCATTTAGATTTAGAGTCAGGTGACCAATGGCAGTAGGTATTTAGCATTAGGGTTAGAGTTAAATTTGGAAGGCATTTCAGGTTGGGACTGGGTTAGGCTTAGGGTTGGTGTTTAGGTTAGTGTTTGTGTTAGGCTTAGATCGTGCATTTGGCATTAGGTTAGAGTGCCCATTTAGGTTAAGATTAAGGTTAGAGTTTGTTCATTTTAGGGCTAGTTTTAGGGTTAGGGTTAGTGTTGGGGTCCTGAGGCATTTAGGATTAGGTTTATGATTAGGGTTAGGGTTAGGGTTAGAGATGGAGCCTTTTACAGATAGATTCATAGGGTTAGGGTTAGGTTTGCTATTAACTTTAGCATTAGCATTAGGATTAGAGTCTGGAGGCATTTAGGGTTATGACTGGGTTAGGTTTAGGGTTAGGCTTAGGTTTAGTTTTGCTGTTAGCTTTAGGGCTAGAGGAGAAAGGAGAGTCAGTGTGATTTTAAGGTTAGAGTCAGAGGCTTTAGGGTTAGTGGTAGTGTTTAGTGTTAGAGGCCTGAGTCATGAGTCAGTGTACATTTTAGGATTAGATTTGGGGTTAGAGTCACAAGGCATTTAGGGTTAGGATAAGGGTTAGTGCTAGAGTCAGAGTTGGAGGCATTTAGGGTTAAAGTCCAAGGGTTTGCCGTTAGGGTTAGGGCTGCTGTTAGCTTTAGGCTTAAAAGGGAAAGGGGAGTCAGAGAGTGATTTTAAGGTTAGAGTCAAAGGCTTTAGGGTTAGTGTTAGGGCTTAGTGTTAGAGTTGGGAAGGAGGGGTGGGGAGAGGCAGTGTCCATTTTAGTGCTAGATTTGGGGTTAGTGTCAGGAGGCCTTTAGCTTTAGTGTTAGAGTGCCCATTTAGTGTTAGTGTTAGTAATGTGGTTAGGATTAGGGTTGCTCAAGACCCCAAAATACCAACATGCTGGGTCCTGCCAAATGAATTCGACTCAAGTCTTCTCTCAGCCAAAGAAAAGCAAAGTTGATTAAAAGTTCACCTGTACTGGACACAGTTGAGCAAGCTTGTGCTAGAAAATTCTATGGCGTTCTCACACGCATTGGGGCAAGAAGGGGTCTTATATACAGAAAGGTTGTGGGAGGAATCTAGGGGTGGTGTGGAGGAGGAGTTTGGGGAGGGTCTTCAAGAGGAGTCAATGACGTCACACTCCAGGAATGAGTTTGGGGAGAGTCTTCAGGAGTTAATGGGAAGTTGCCGGAGGCTACCTGGAGCCAATAGACAATGGTGGCCTAGGCCAGTTCAAGGGTGGATTGATATTTTGATAGGCTCAAGGGTGGGGAATAGATGGACAATGGAGGGCTAGGCTAGTAACAGAGGTTTGGGCCCAGTCACAATGAAAGCTTGTCAAGTGGGAAGATTCAATCAGAGTTCAAGGGGTTTCCCAAGCCTGTATCTCAGATTCAAGGAGAGCTCATAGGGGCTCCCAGAGCCTGCACCCCATCATTAGGGTTAAGGTTAGTGTTAGTGGTAGGGTCAGAGTTGGAGGCATTTAGGGTTAGAGTCCAAGGCTCTGGGTTAGGGTTAGGGTTGCTGTCAGCTTTAGGGTCAGAGAGTGAGCTTAAGATGAGAGTCGGAGACTTTAGGGTTAATATTAGGGTTTCCAGTTAGAGTTAGGAGGTGGGAGACATTTAGGATTCGTTTTAGATCGCCCATTTGGGGTTAGGTTTAGGGTCAAGAGGTGAAAGTGGGGAGGCATTTAGAATTAGGGTCAAGGTTGGGGTGTGAATTTAGGGTTCGTTACGATTGAGCTGGGTTTGGGTTTGCCTCAGAGATGGAGGTTTTTATAGTTGAGAGTCTGAGGCGTTGAAGGTTAGGAGTAAGGTCACTGTCAGAGGTGGAGGCGTTCAGGATTAGAATCCAGGGGTTAGGGTTAGCGTTCAGGGCTGCTGTCAGCTTTGGGCTTAAAGGTAAAGCGGGAGTCGGCGGCTTTTGAGTCAGCGTTAGAGGCTGAGGCCGGACGAGAGGCCGAGCCGGGGAAGGGGGGGGGGGTGGGCTGCGGGGTAGCGTTGGAGTCGAGGCACTTCCGGCTAGAGGAGGAGCCACGCGCACTTCCGGTTAGGATTAAGTTCTGAGGCATTTACACTTAGCGTCTCGAGGCACGCAGTTACTATTGGAGTCAGCGGCTGAGACATTTACGGTTACATTCCGAGAGTTTGGCTCCCACACTACACAATCGACTCAAACCCTCCCAATTCGCCTCGCCCTCTGCCTCTACCGCTAACCCTGACCGTAACCGTAACTGCGCGTGCGCTAACCCTCGGCTCCGCCTCCCGCTCTAACCCTAAATTTAGCCGTGACCCTGACCCCTAACCCTCAACCTCCGACTCCTCCTCCAACTCTGCTTCAGCCGCGGATTCTAGGGGGAGGGGGAGTTGGAGGCATAAGGTTGCAGGCGGAGGTGCGCATTTGGCTTAGGGCTGTGTGAGAGTCGGAGGCTTTTATAGACTCGGACGCGGGCATTTAGGGCTAGGGTTAGAATCCGAATCGGAGGCGTACCTTTAAGTAAATCAGAGGCAGAGTTGAGCTCCAGAGTCCGAGGCATTTGGGGTTACGGGCAGGATTAGCGTTAGAGGCGGAGTCGGGGCGGGAGGTTAGCGTTAGAGCCCAAGTCCCAGATACTTGGGTTAGAGTCCCAGACGCAAGCGTTTAAGGCGAGGCTTAGATCCTGCGGCATTTACATTTTAGAGTCCGAGGGCTGCATTTGAAGTTAAGGAGTTATGGTCAGTGGGAGGGGGAAGACACCCACTGGCTAGACAGGTTATTAGGGGTGTGTTCTCTCCATGAACCATTCGTGTCACGTGGGAAGAGATCAGAACTTCAGGAATTGGAACAGAGAAGATAAGTTTTTACTCTGTGAGACTTTAGTCGAGTCACTTTCCTCTCTGGACTTCAGTTTCTTCAGCTGTCTAACCACATGGGAGCTTAAGCTGCTAACGGCTTAATTGCTGTGGAGATGGGGGTTCTCTCCCTTACTGCCCCCTCCGTGCACCCAGAGCCTGTTTTACACTGTGGCACTCTCAAGATAAGTTTTCTGACTCCCCCTCATCCCTTTGTAGGCAATTAATTCATAGTATTCCTTCGCTTCACTGGCCTTCCATACCCCACCACCTCACTCCATTGGTGACAAGGCCGTCTCAAATTGACTTAGGCCCTGTCAGTTTTTTGTCTAAAAACTGTAAGTTTGAGCTTTGAATAGTTTTGATCAGATTATTCATCCTGTTGCAAATCGAAAACTCCATCTGTGTGATGCCTGTGGAAACGAAGAACCCACACACCTATGCTGTCCCCCATTGGCCTCTGTTCCCCTATAACTGCTTTCCCTGTACAGCAATAGTATTCTGGAACAGCTCTCTCCAGTTTAGAGGTTTCAAGTCCATGCACTGGTAGCAATACATTGCTTTGGGTAGGTAGCATCACTGTGGTAACGTCACATGTGCAGTAATTCTTATTTGCTTCCCTTCTGAAAATTAAATCTTTGAAATGTACATAGGAACTGCTGTAAGGCTCTCATTGAAGCAGCCTAGCCCCCAGCACCACCACCACCGCAAGAATCTTTCTGTCTCATTGTCTTCTTTTAGGCAAGGAATGGAAAATAAGCCCAGGTTTCTAGCCTTCTGTATTAGAGACTCATGCAGACTTTAGGATTTAGAGCAGGAGCTCTTAACCTGGGATCCATGAACTTTTTTTTTTAATAACTTTTTTCAGTATAATCGGTTTCTTTTGTAATGCTAAATATGGTATAAAAACATTCTGAAAAGGAACCCATAGGCTTCCTTGGGTTGCCAGAAGGGTCTAGGTCACAAAAATGGATAAGAACCCTTGTTTTGTGGGAAATATCTGCCCCACTCTTGCCTTCATGGCTCTAGTCTCTAGTTACTTCTGCTGAGTAAAGAAATACTTCTTAATTTTGAATGGAGAATCACACACAAGAACCCCTTAGGTTCAAAAGTCTCCGACCTCTCCATCTCTCTTTGAAAAAGGAAAAGACAAACTCTGCAATTTACCCTTTTTAAAAGCAGAGAGGGGTGGGGCTGCAGTTAGGTGGCTTAGTGAATAAAGTACTGGCCCTGGAATCAGGAAGAACTGAGTTCAAATGTGACACTCAGACACTTGACACACATGCTAGTTGTGTGACCTTGGGCAAGTCACTTAACTTGCCTTGCCTTCCCCCTTTTCCACACACCCCCCCCCCAAAAAAAAAGCGAGGAGGGGAGTATATATACTCAGATTCACAACAGTTGGAGGGAACCAGTGCCAAAGAGAAGTCCTTAATCCTCTCAGGACTGTCTGTGACCACTCACTGTCCACACCCTCCCTAGAGGGAATTCATCAGTTATGGTAACACCCCTGATCAACTCCCACTTTCTCTGTAGGTTGCAGAATGCTGACCTGGGGCAGAGGCAAGGGTGTACTGGAGCCAGCTCAAACTTTCCCAAGTCGATTGTCAAATTTTCAGGATTTCATTTATTGTTTTATTTGATTGTCTGGACTTAAGAAAGTGATGGGAAAAAAATGTTAATAAAATAGATTAAACTTAAAAGTGTGTCATGTGTCATTTTTTTTCTTTTTGCATAACCAATTGTTAAACAATTACCAGAATCTCCCTGAGGGCTTACTCATAATTATTATCTTTGCTGCCTGGCTTGTTCCACTACTCTCTAGTGACTAGTTCTTATAACTAGGGAGAGAGAGAGAGAGAGAGAGAGAATATAGACAATGACAGTAAATAGAGCAGATGCCCTTGTTGATACCAGTTCTCCCAAGTCATACACAGTCTCGACACTTTCATCCTAATATAATCTAATCTAATGATAACCTTTCTCCCTGGGAGAGAGAGCCTCCAATCCAAGATGAAATAACACCATTACTAAACCTTGCACAGCAACCTAGAACCAGAGTTAATGAATAATTCCTTATATTACAAGGTCTGTTAACTGCAAGTCAGCATAGAGTCACATACAGGATGTGCTGGTAATAGGTCTAAAGCTTAGCACCCCAAAATGTGCTTGACTTATGCCTTCTCTCTCTTTAAAAAAAGTGTCTGAATGTATGCATAGGGAATAAATCTGTGTATTCATGAATAAATTATGCATGTACACAGATGGAGAAAGATATATGAAAATGAGAGTAAGTTCTCCTGCAGTTGCTAAGCCTACTTAGCTCTTCTGCTGTGTGATCTTTGAAAATGAGAATTCTGTGATGTGCACAGACAACCCTTCCAATCCCACCCCACTGTGAGCAAAAATAACAAGAAAATCCTAAAACAAATCATCACCAACACCACAGCCTCAAATGTAGACAGATAAAACACTTCTCTGCACATAGTTAATTGTTATTGTTTCCCCTCTCTACCTCCAGAAGGGGGAACATTTTTCCTTTGTTTTAAAAAAGGTTAGTCTTCTTTAGCTAGACCAGGCTCAAGTTTTATCTTTTAGTGGTCTTTAAACTTTTGTTTAGCAAAAAAAAAAAAAAATTGAGCATGGACCCCCAACATACACAAAAAAAATAAAAAATGAGATAAAGTACAAAATAAAATATTTAAAATTATTTTTATTTAAGTGTTCAAAACACTTTCTTTCTTTTTTTTTTTTAGGCTATCTTTATTTTTTTTTTTTATTTACTCATTTACTTTTAATTTACAAGATTCAGTTCCACAATCACTTGAGTTTCAGATTTTCTCCCCTCCCTTCCCCCCCCCCCCATGGTGGCGTGCAATCATGTATAGGATCTGCAAATACTTTCACATTGT